>NMRA01000767.1:80691-107251 GCA_002633005.1 Phoronis australis
TTGTACTTCCGGGTTCGCGGCAAGTTCAAAATGGCGGTGTTTCTTCGGGTGTGATTCGTGAGTGGCGCGTTCATTTAAACTGTTTTCGAGTACAGATCGTGTATTAGTTATGGGGTAGGTACTTCTTGGATCCTTATAACATCTTCTAACCATGTAATAAGGGTTAACAACGCGTGAGACAAGGACTTTAAGAATGAACTGTGGTGTTTTAGAGATAACTTCTATATAGCTGTCTAGTTACTCTTTTATGTATGGTACATTTGGTAGATTGTCATTGTTACCCTTTTATGTATGGTACGTTTGGTAGATTGCCATCATTACCCTTTAATGTGTGGTACATTTGGTAGAGTGTATGGTACATTTGGTAGAGTGTATGGTACATTTGGTAGATTGCCATCGTTATCTTTTAATGTATGGTACATTTGGAAGATTGCTATCATTACCCTTAAATGTATGGTACATTTGGTAGAATTGCCATTGTTACCCTTAAATGTATGGTACATTTGGTAGATTGCCATCGTTACCCTTTAATGTATGGTACATTTGGTAGATTGCCATCGCTACCTAAGTGTATGGTACATTTGGTAGATTGCCATTGTTACCCGTAAATGTATGGTACATGTGGTAGATTGTTATCGTTACCCTTAAATGTATGGTACATTTGGTAGATTGCCATCTGAATCATTTGAAGTGCTAATGATCCATGTTACTGTAGTTGTCTGTTTACCCAACAGATCAGCCATAGCTCTAATGTAAACCTTTAAACTTGATTTTAAAGTAGGAATTTACCAAACCATCAAACACTTGTTTGCTATTATGTAAACATATAGGCTGTAAGGCCAGTGGGTCTACTTTTCCCTTAACAAATACTGCAATTTGTAAGCCTTTTAAGTGGATATTTGAGCAACATGAACGCATGTCAAATGTTACCATGGCAATTTACACTGACTTTAAATTTTCAGTCAGCAGCCAGGAGTTGCTAAAAAACGTCATCTTCGTCATGTTGCGAGGTTTGTTGGCAAGATGCCTGTAATGCCTCTTGAAAGCAAAACGTACTGGCTTGAATTATATTCCCAGGCTTTTGTTGAAGTCATTAAACGACACAAATTTCACAGTGAAGTGATCAGTGATATAGGTACACTGAGTTGTAGAGTGTGTTTCCATGACGATCTACCATGTTGACAATTCTGTGCTTCAGTGGCTAGGACAACTGCTCCTCACAAGGTGCCTGGTTGTTATCACGTGTATCTACGTCTTCGTCCACCTGCTTTAGATTTGTTTAGCCAGCAAATTTCCTACACATTCCAAAAATGTCCAAAACTGCTGTCAACCAAATAGTTTTTTGCAATTCTGATTTGTTTGAGGGGAGGCGATTTCTCAGACGCTACCCAGCATTGCCCAAATGCAAGGAGGCTGCCATCTTGAAGAAGAGTGCAGGTACAGCCGAGGAAGTCATCTTTTCTCATTCCCAACATGTTCACAAATACAGACTCACTGATCCTACGTGTAACACCTACAGCACCTCTAAACTACCCAAAACCTGGCCTACCCCTGGAATTGAACTCTTTGGGGAGCGCAAATTAGCCATGACTGTTGCCTAACTGTACGGTAGCACCTCGCTATAAATGTCCAATAACTGGCGAAAATGATTTTGTAATTTCAACAAAAATGTTATCTACTGTTAGTTGAGTAAGTTGAAATAGTGGGGAAGCCAATGCATGGTAATAAAGGCGGTCTTGTGATTATGGATTGTTTTTGCGTGCATTTGCATGGCAATCATTGGTAATTGACTGACTGTCATTAGGACGAGTATTCAGCAACAGAAAATTGATGGACTTGATTTTTATTTCGATTTTACATTTGCGATTATTTGATTGTATAAATGCTAGCATTCAGCAATATCTTCATTGATTTAATATTAAGGTTTTGCATTCTGCAAACCACTTCATTTGTAAATTGAATTGTGGTTAATCTTAATCAATAGATTTGTCAGCTATGACAAAGTGAATTGCTGTACGATTTTTACCCTTTAAGAGTGAATATTCTCCTTTTACCAAGACCTGAAATATTCCTCATGCAACTTGAACTATCTTGGGACATAGTGTTTGTAAATTTCACGTGCTGTAATTGGTCACTTTTCAGTCTTGAACAAAAGTTGACGGTCTAGGGGTCCAGAAACTGGCTTATCACTTTTTAAAATATGTTATTTCATAATTTATTTGATAATTATGTCAGACCTTTGAAGAGTCTTCCATGTGTTATACAGGGCTTGGAATTTTCCGTGGAAAGGCGGATTTCCGCTTTTTTCAAATGTTCTGTCCGCGCATTTTATTATATTTCCGCGTAAAAAAATCGGATTTGATATAAAGTTTCCGCGGCAAATTCCTTTCTTACCGCACGTTGCAGACGACGTTCACCTCGAAAAGCGGAAGTTGCTCTTTATGTTTCGGAGGAACGTAAATTGTCAACATTGCCGCGGCATCTGGGATAGCGTGGTGGGATTTTCAATGGCGTCTCGTGTTATTGTAAACCGCAGCGACAAATACTACGGCTCTACAGCCAAAAATGTGTGGGTTGGGAGTGGACGGACGAGCTAAAAGGACGCAGACGCATGCTACTGATGGTGGTAACGTGTTTTTAGTCCTCCCGATTTTTGTCGGGGAAAGGTTCACATCGACCATTTCAAGGCTGGGTAGCGCGCATGATTTGGGCCATAAAAGTTTCCGCGTTTTTTTCATTGGTCATTCCAAGCCCTGGTTATAGCTTGTCTTTCCAAAACTTCCTTAACTGATGCGCACAGCATTTGAATATCTTATCCTGCTCACTATCTTCGCCAACTGTGTTGCGTTGGCTATATACCAGCCATATCCTAAAGATGACACAAATAATGTCAACATAACATTGGTAAGTAACGCCGTTACTGAAACTCTACCTTGTTTACGTTACCCGAGATTTGTCTTCAAACCGAATGTTCCGGTATTGCACTCATTCCGTCCCCCCCCCTTCGATTTGCGGTTGGAGGTAGTTCACCCCCTTCTAAATTTGGGCAAACTGGTGTCTGGTTGCCGTGGCACTATCAAAATGTTCCAGAATAACTCCTGTTTACTTTGGCACTTGCACCTGGAATAAATTGAATCAAATAACAGAGCCGGCAAGACTGGTGTGAGGGACACTTTTAAGTTAATTGAAAGTATTGTGCAGCATCCTGTGCTATTAAAATCTCCGTCACAGTCATTATGTACTCTTGTTGCATTCGTTTCTCTAAAGATCACATTGAAAATTCTGTCAGATGTTGAACAAGTTTGTTTGTTTGTTCACATTAACCCAAACTCTTGTATGAAGCTTAAACATCAAACAGTGAGGTCTGGCATAAGCTTGGGTATATTGATTTTATAGTTAAGAAAGCCATCTTCATTGTCAGTTTTATCTTGTAAGAGATTGCCCTCACTACAGCTTGGATAACATTCAGATGTGACTTGGCTGTTAATGTAAAACAGTGCAGGAGCACTGGAGCACCTTGTATGATCTTCCCTTCTCAGTCTCAGTCTCCTTGTTAACTGTTAATGCACTAAATTGCCCCTATTGTAATTACAAAAAAATCTTGTTGCGTTTCAACAATTGTGAAATAAAATTTAATGTGCCTTAATTGTTTTGTATTAAGATTATGTAAGACATTAGAAATATATCCAAATTTGTGTACCTGTGTATGACTACTGCATATGTATGTCTACATACTTATGTGTATGCCTGTGTATGGCTACATAGTACTTATATCTGTATTATTTATTTGCAGGAGCAAGTAGAATATTTGTTTTTAGTAATCTTCACATTAGAGGCAGTATTGAAAATTCTCGCTTATGGCTTCGCGTTTCATCAAGGTGCTTATCTACGCAGTGTGTGGAATATTCTGGATTTTACAATCGTCGTTATAGGGTACGTATGGATTTGTCATATTCGGTAAAAAACAACACATGCTATCAAAATCTCCACTCAGTGCTCTGAAGTCTAAATATTACTTTGTTGTGCCTTCATATGAAACCTATCTCTTCTTTTGTTGGCCTTTTATTCATTTAAGTGGACTACACCATTTTCAAAATTGATGTGAGTGTTAAGATAAGCTGTTGATGGCATGGTAGATGAGGTAAAGAGTTGTTTTAAAAGGTGGCTGTGTCAGTAAAACATCAGTTGCTTGTCTTACGCATTAGTCCTCTTGGCACAGCTCATTTGAACTGCTCAGCAGGCTGCAATGTCACAACTGGTGTAATGGTGGACAAACGCATGTGACTAAGTGCAGGTTTGAATCTCAAAATGTGTATCACCTCCAGCCTTAACTGTCGGAATGCATATGCTCGGCCATTGCCCTTTGTGCTTCCTTAAGAAAAATATATCAGTGTCAAAATAGGCGGGGCATCTGTAAAATGGACGGGGCGTCTGTAAAATGGACGGGGCATCTGTAAAATAGGCGGGGCGTCTGTAAAATTCTATTTTTGCTGTTGAATTTTCATCTGAAAAACTGGAAAGTTTCTGATTGGCAGTCGTCGACACTCTTCAGTTACAACTATGGTACTCAAATAAACCTGATCAAGTCGCTCTTTGGTGAAGAAACAATCTGCAATTTGGATGTGACTCTATGTCCTCTCCTGTTGTCTTTGCACATGCCATAGTTACTGTGTAGAGCGTCCACTGTTTGTGTCAGGTGACCACTTAGTCAGTCCTACCTGTTACCAACACATTTTGAGTACATCACCATAAAAGTGTTCTCATTTAATTGTTTACAAACCCTGCTTTTGGCACTAAACTTTCATCTTGGGTCAAGTTGCACTGTATGTTGGAAACATGTCGACCAAACATACAAGTAAACTAAAACTCCAAATGAATGTTAAACGTAAGTTGAAACTGCTGTTGAAAATAAAGTGGTCTGAGTCAAAACAATCCTGAAAGTGGCATTAGCCGACTTGACTTGCTTCGGAAGTCGATCTTTCCTCACCTCTTTGTCTGAACTGTACGTCTGCACTTATATGGCCTGTACATGAAGCTACTGGTGAAAAATGGCAAATAAAATTTTGCTAACAAACTCTTAGATTGTTATGTAATAATGCACTTAGTTGACTTGTATCATTAAAAAATGCAATATTCTAATATAAAATGATCTTGGGTTTATAAAAAGACCGAACTATTTTTTGGGATGTATGGCCAGTCGTTATTTTTTTGCCATTCAGCGATATCCACTATAAACTATGTCTAAATAAGTGAAGTATTGACTTCATAGAACCATTCTTTGAAAATTAAACAGCTTGTTTTGAAAATATTAAGCATGATATTTTAGTCAAAATAGCGTATTTCCTGGAAAAAATTGCATTATTGCAATGGTCACAAATTTAAGGCTTCAGTCTTGAAATCGATTATCAGGTCATGGAATTATGTACCCCATTTTGCTGTATGTCCAAAGTAAAACTGGGTATAGGCATGTGATTTTGGGTTGATGATAAAAGTAATGAAATGTAGGTGTACTCATTCTTTCCAGTGTCCCTATACTGGGCTCTGTTTCACTAGAATATTGACTAACTTAACAAAGTTTTTTATTTACTGTAACGTCTCAGCAATTTCGAACAATATTGATTAGATGAATTTTGCTTTTCATTTTTGAAGGCTTCAGTAATAACACTGTTGTGAATAGCAACTGTAGTTTGATGGTAACTGTGGTGTAATTCAATACTTGAACATGATAAAGTATTTAATTGGCTGATGCATATGTTGGATGGCAAAATGATAAAAACAAAACTTCGCTTGTTGGCCAAACTGTAGTGTAAATTGCTGAAGTTTCACCATACTGTCAAAGTGGAGACTTGCGGTAAACTTTTGAGTGGCTGCAAGACTCCGTTAGACTCCGTGTAAAAATGTGTTAAAGTTACAATATTCTATTGGATCAGAACCACAATGTGAGTGATTGTGAGCTTTTGTTTAAAGGCTGCGCCTTGTGTCACAACAGAATCACGCTGCACTGTTTCCTTATTGGACCATGGAGAATGGTCAAACACTTGTGTGGCTGAAAAACTGTTTCCTTTCTTTTCCAGTTTGCTCAGTATATTACTTAGTATGTTGCGCATACAGGGGTTCAATGTGAAAGCTTTACGAGCGTTCCGTGTGTTACGACCTCTTCGTCTAGTCTCTGGCGTTCCAAGTGAGTAACGGTATTGTTCTGATCACCTTGAGATGCCAGTAAATGTGTTCTGAAATAAATAAGACTTTGTTTCCCCAAACATGAGATAATACATGGTCTGAGACGACTGGACTTCTCTCAAAACCAGATGCAAGGACTGGCTATTATCAAATTGCATGAATTCCTAAAGTGTGGCGTGATTGGTCATTATTCACAGTCTCCAATTAGCATTGTTATCTTGTCTTGTTGACTGCACTGTTCATTTTCCTACCAACAACAGAAAATCTGAAATTTTAATTTATGGATTAATGTGATATCCATATCTGTTTCATTGGTTTAAAATCCTATGCAGTGTTAGTTAGGTCGAGCCGGTGTCACAAACTTCAAACTCAGATCACATCAGCAGCAATGAAATCTTCCCCTTAAAACAATCAATTCATTTTGCCCATGGTGTCGCTGTGTAAGCAGGAATGTTAATTCTGTGTACGAATTATTTGTGTCAAAATGGTAGTTTTCAAATCCATCATTTCAAGCTCACTCAGTGTAATAAAACGTATTTTCCTGGGCTGTCGAATCGTGTCGCCTAAGAGTAAATCTGTCAAGAGACAAAATTTTACAAGCGATAGAAAACAACTCACTTGGCTTAGAAAAGTGTGCACCCATGATCGACACATTTCCAAAAGCATGTCTCTAAAAGTCGTGATTTCCTGATGAGTAATTATTCAATTTAATTAAATTTAAGAATATACGTTATTATTTAATGTACATTTCTCTCAAATTTGGCAATTTTTTTAAAATGGAAACTTCCAAGTCATCAAATTGTTATTACCCACATTCAAAAAACCAAGATTTTGCGCACGAGTGATTTAGTAAACATAATGGCACATATGCAGTGCACTCTGTTTGCTTCTGAGACTTGAACGGACTTCAGTGCAGCGTGTAAAGCCCTTAAATACTTGTTTACGCATCTAAAATTGTGAGGATGTTTATCGTGGGTACACTGATGCTAATTATTGATGAGAACGGTGCATTACAAAAATACTGAATATAGATAAAATGATGGACATCTCATTAGTATTACAGGATATTATAATTAACTGTGAATTGTTGTTGTATTTTAACGTCATACTTCAAAACATCTGGTGCAATGGGGTAAACGAGTGAAATGAATTCGCCGTGGATGTTTTGCATAGTTAACTTCTAAAAGGAGCAACGGGACCTGTTAGAAATAAAATAAATCTTACATTCATGGTTGCTGTAAATTTGAAGACCTAAAACCAGTAGAGATACAGACTGAGAAAGCTGAAGGCGTGTATGAAAACTATCATATTTACGTCCATGCTTTAGACTTGTTTGTTAAGTGTCCGTACAGTTGATATTGATTAGCACAACAACAAACAAAACAATGATTATGTACAAACTAAGTGGGAATTTACTGTGAAATCCCTAACATCTGGTTATGCCCATGTACCCTTGTTGTGCTCTAGTTAGTGACTGAGTCATGCGATTTCAATAAACAGTACTTATATTTATATTCATGTGAGTGGGTTGGGGCCTAATTACAACGGGAATTAACTTGAATCTAATATAATTGAAATAGGCTGTATTCACTTGGAATGTTATTTTTGTGTAGCTAATTGTGTTCTCTGCAAAACCAAAATATGTTGTCTTCAAGTTCTGCTGACTGGTGTTGTACTTTCTACAATACTGTTATTACCTATGCCCACACATATCTATGCACGTGGTCGCGTATTATCGCCACTCTGTCCCGGTGTCCGTGCGATATCTCAAAAATCCCTGGTCAAACTTTGATGAAATTTTGCCCAAAGGTGTAGGACATCACTAGAACTGCTCGTGCCACCGTTCAATCTAATCCCAACACTGGGGAAGAGTGTTTCCATATGCTGTCTAGAGAACTGATTGGCGGATTTCAGTGAAACTTGACACAGAGGTATAAGATGTCAATGGGCCAACACCATTTGATTTACGGATGCATTAGACCTCTGCAGCACTATCTAGTGATCCTTTTGTTCATGACAAGGGGCTGTTCAGGTTTTGTTTGGGAGAAGAATGTTTCCAGATGATATCTAGAACACCAATTAGCAGATTTCAATGAAACGTGACCCAAAGGTATAAGATGACAGTGCACCGGCATCGTCTGATTTTTGGTGGGAATTTGACAACTGTAGCAACCCCTAGTGAGTGCTCGTCAAAGCTCTGCCGTTGCTCTTGTTTTACAACCCTATTCTTATTTACAGGTCTTCAAGTTGTACTGAGTGCTATCGTACACGCCATGGTGCCTTTACTACACATTGCCTTATTAGTTTGCTTCGTCATTATCATATATGCCATTATTGGACTAGAGCTGTTCTCTGGGCAGCTACACCAAACATGCTATAGCAATGTCACAGGTAGGTGGTGCTGCGGGATCACTGCTCAGTTTTAAATCGGTAATGCTCGGCTATACACTATATTACAGTCAGAATTTCATCAATTTCGAAGACTTGAGTTCCCTTATATCAAAGCTTCAAAGTCTCACATTTATTGCTTGAATGTAGATTTGTCTGCACAATCAACTCAGTGAACAAGAAATAGCACTAATTTGAACTTTAGTTTTGAGTCTGATGTGATTTTGATCCCTGCTGTTTCATATCTGTTTACTGTCAGCATACCTGCTACCTGATGTTTTCTGTCAACTAGAAATTCCCCAAACAGACCCCCAAAATATAGGCACAATTACCCCTATTCCCAAATACATGCCCATGTGCTTATTTTTGTGGTCACAATTCAGGTTTCCAAGGTTTTTTGAAATCAACAGTGTTGGCGAGTGTCAAATAAAAACAAGGCTATTTAAGAATCGGGGCATGTTTGGCCTTTCTACATCAATGGTGTCATAACATTTGCTGACTACACATTTGGGGCTCATTCCATGCCCATGCCAGTGACACATATTCGGTTTATAGGCCCAGGATCATATTTGGGGTGCTAGAAAGGTAAAGACTATACCATTTTCCAAATATACATCCTCGTAGGCTTATTACCAGAAATTGCGAGTAATCTCTGTGTACTTGCTACAGGGGAGATGATGGAGAACCCCACGTCATGCGGGAGGGGATTCAAGTGTGAGGGTATAAAAGAGGGTGAGAGCTACCACTGCCGTGGGCCGTGGGACGGGCCCAACGATGGCATCACCAACTTTGACAACTTTGGACAGGCCACTCTCACTGTGTTCCAGTGTGTGACCATGGAGGGCTGGACGGACGTCCTGTATTATGTAAGTGAACTAGGGTGATAATGTGTGGTTGTATCAAAGAAGGATTTGCATGAGTGTAGCTTGTTTAGCAATGGTTGGTTGTGGGGCCCTCCTGTAAAACTTCACACACGCTGTACAATGATAAATTACCGTGATGAAACAGTATTTACAATGAAACACAAAGAAGAAAAGAAACCGGATGGGACATGGGGTTCAAAAAGTAGGTAGGACAAGTGGGTGGCTAGCTACTACGTATTTGCTGTAGACAGTATGGATTAATAATTAGGCTATATTTTGTACGTTTTCCTGTGTATACCCTTCGCAAGTAACACACAAAAAACAATGGAAAAGTACCATCTGCCTAGCATGCAAGCACTGTCAACTTTGTGGATTGTGATATTGATATGGGCACGCTGGACATGGCTGGAAGTGAAAGACATGCTTTATGACATGTGAGATGAAGCCGTCCAGTTGAAGCTTGTTAGACACCGAGACATAATTGCATTGTAAGAGAGTTGCATTGCCTTGGCAGAGGTCTGTGGTTTCCAGTAGGTAATAGTTGTGTTACTTTGTCTACAATGAACTAAGACCATTTAATTACAGTAATTAAGTGTAAACGAGTAGGTAATATTACACTTGTAATTGTATGATGTTCCCTGCAGCTTACTCATCTGATAATTTAGGCCAAGTAATGAGCAATTAATTGTAGAAAATCTCTGCAACTTGGTTGTAAAATAAGTGGACTTAAAAATACACTGCTTACAGTACTAAATGCGGTTTAGGAGCATCTGATATTTGTTTTCAAACTTGTGACTCTATATTTCAGATCAACGATGCCATGGGGTCTGAACTGTGCTGGATATACTTTGTCAGTCTCATCCTTCTAGGCTCCTTTTTTGTTCTGAACCTTGTCCTTGGTGTTCTCAGTGGGTAAGTGGTGCAAGCTTATATTGTTAATTATACAGGTTTACAATGTAAATGGCAAGAGCTTGCAATATAAGTGATGCGTGCTTGCAATGTAAATGGTGCGTGCTTGCAATATAAGTGGTGCGTGCTTGCAATTTAAGCGGTGCAGGCTTGTATTGTTCACTGGCCATTGTCAATAGCACGCCTGCAGCTTCATAAATTTATACCAGTGTTACCATCTCCTCTAGTTCTGTGTTATTTTTTAAATTAAGGTATAGATCGTTCCGCTTTGTAGTGAAAGAACTTTGCGTCATGCACATAACAAACAACAATGAACTTTATTTTGTGTAAACTAGTGAATGTTGTGTAAACTAGTCATAATGTGCAAAAATTCATTAAATCTACAGCACCTGCTTTACTCCCAGTAATATTCAGAAGAGCTTCATGACACAGAGCTTCAAAATCAATATTTTACATGTTTCTTTAGGACTGCTTGACTAACACAATCCATGATTATTGACTTGTCATCAGACAAAAGATTTGTCATTTTGCTAAAACTTTTCAACAAGCTTCTACTAAATGTTGAAAAATATTTATGTGAATGCTTGTCAGACGGTTTATGACGTTGATTTAACACACATGCTTTAATTGGTTAGGTTAAAAATAACAGTTAATTCCTTGAATATGGCCACATTTTGGGATTTTTTGTGTAATTAGGGAATTGGACGGTTACATTCTTGTGACATTTTCTTAGGACTTAATATGTTTTATGTTATTGGCCTCTCTTTAGGATGGTAGAGTGTGATTGATGGCTGTCATTGGTGTTATCATGTAACTTGTCCTTTAAATCACACTTTTTGCTTTGTTTTTGTCAGTTTAACTTGTTGCTCAAAGTAGTGCTAAAAACTCAAGAAAATGGCACCTTTGCTTGTCAAATGAATGTTGTTAGAACTTTGTTGGCCTTATAGAATGGTTGTTAACCTTTTTTTTCTTTGTGTGCAGTGAGTTCTCCAAGGAGAGAGAGAAGGCCAAACAGAGAGGTGACTTCCAAAAGTTCCGAGAGAAGCAGCAGTTGGAGGAGGATCTCCGTGGTTACCTGGAGTGGATCACTCAAGCAGGTAGAGTGACACCTGTCAATCAACTCATCTAATTGTTTGTCAATGTACACTTTAATTTTCAGGCATGTATTTAATGAAAACTGACTTGAGATTTAAGATGAAAATGAGGTCGCTTGACAATACTCCACAAAGGTTTAGCTTATCTGTGCAGTGACTTTGATGTACCATCTTGGATACAGTCAAATGTCGTGTTATTTGGCTGGCATTCCATACTTGGTGACGAGTATTGTTTGTGCTAATTCAAGTCTGTTGCACGTTGGATTTCATTTTGTTAGCAAAGATATGTGTTCAAACATGCGCAAGTAAATGAAAAACAAATTACTACAAGGAAGTGTTCATTATGTACAGTATCCTTGAGGTCTTTCTGGGATTGGCTGCTTGTCAGTGTTTGTATGTCTCCCTGCTGTTATTGAAGTGCAAGGGGCCAATAACCGTGTGCGATATTTTTTAGAGGACATTGACCCTGATGACCTAGAAGAGAATATAGAAGAAGCAGTTTCCTCTAAAAGTGAGTACGTGTGTTGACCTGGAAATTTGTTTGCAATTTCTGCAATTGTCAGTTTGTTGTGGAAATCAAGTGTGTCTTGTACCAGTTACGGTGATCGTGTTAAGCTCGGGTGTAGGGAATATTCTGTGTTGTAAAATTAGTAAGTTGATGAGCATACTGCCTCCTTCTGATTCATACACTTGCAGTTGGCTGACTTACCATGTATTGTGTATGCTTATAGATGAAGAAGAGGGTGACAAGAGTGCTATGGGTAGTCAGGTGATTGAACAACAAACTAACTGGCAGAAACGAATGTAAGTTATATCATAAATTAGCCCGTCACAAACAGTCTTAGTTAATAGCGAAATCACAGTGCTGTAAGTTGTATGGAGTTATGCAACTTGCAGGAACTGAGTGATGTCGTGATGTCGTGATTTCCTGATAGATGTCTCTTACATTTCAACTTTTAAACACACTGAAGAAACTGCTTGGTGGTGACCGACCAGCCCTATTTTTTATAAGACTTTCATGAGATGACCTTTGACTTCCCATTACTAAACTTGATGGTCACTTGCCATCTCTCTTGGTTGACACGGTACAACATGACCTTTGACCTGTCTTCTTATTATAAACAAAGCCATAGTAGGAAGGGATTTTTATCCCCAAACAAACCATTTAAATCTTTAACAAGTGAAAAAGAGAGTATTTAAAAGGCATAACAATTTAAAAAGGTCATGTGACAAGACCGGATAAAATCGAACAATGTAGAAACTCGTAAAGCACTTTAAAATTGAAAAAAATATTTATAAGAAAAACTTTTGCGCTTCAGAAGCGGATCTCTTCATGATTATTATGTGTTTCTGTATTGTCGTCAATTTTGATTGGGCTGACTAACTCTCCTTCCAATATTAGCACTCATAATTTCAGTCATTGGTTACCTCTCAATTTGTAGTCGGTAGTAGAAACTCAGTTGTTTTAGTAGCGAACTTTGAGACAAGTTTGTTTGACGTAAACAGCTTTTTTCATTACTACGTAGAGGCCAAGGAAGTGCCCCTTTAAGCAAATATAACCAGTATTGTTTGTAGCCTTTTGCAAGTTAATCAGTATACAGGAATTTTAGTGATTGGTGAATTAGTAGACTTTGCTTTAAACTTGAATTTGTTGAATGTTAAAAAGTTGCACATTCTTTTGTCCAGGCGTACATTTCACAAATGGAACCGCCGTTGTCGGAGAACGTGTCGTAAGGTTGTCAAGTCATTACCATTCTACTGGATCATCATTGTATTAGTGTTCCTCAACACTTGTGTCTTGACCACAGAACACTACAAACAACCACCGTGGTTGGACAAGTTCCAAGGTAATGCATATATTAGGACTATACTTTGTGATTATAGACAAATCGGGGATGTTTTTGTGAGCACGCAACTTTTGAAATTAATTGCTAACTTTACTGTTTCACTTGGCTGTTTGTTGTCTATTCTGGTGTAGACAGTAATTTGTGATAGAAAACTTTAAAGAAGTTGTGTGTGGGTGTGGGTGTGTGGGTGTGTGGGCGCGTGCGTGTGGTTGATAGGAATAAGGAGTTGTGAGGTCGAGAGCTGTATAGCAGATAAGGGTTGAGGTGGCTTTTCTGCAAGAATAGACTCCAGATTTGCAACTCTGACATTTTCTTGTGTAATATCCTAGAGGAGGCTTTACGGAAAATTCTCGCATCTATTTTACTGTCCAGTATAACGAAATAAAAATAATTTTGACATGGAAAAGCTGTTCAAAGTCTTCCAATAGTAGAACTGTTTGGCAATGCTACTGGTCATGGAATTGCAATATCCAGTGATGTGGAACCTTAGTGCTTTGCATTTCGCCTGTGTAGCCGAAAACCCGACCACACAATAGCCGACCATGATTAGCAGACGGCGTACTTGCTGGAAGTAAACCTTGCTAATTTTGTCAGGTGATGCTAGTGAAAGATGACGTAAGGGCTTATGCGTAAGGTCACAGATTTCGTCCATTGAGTTGACGGTCTATGTTCCATAGTCTATGGTAGAAGTCTCTGTCATGATCAAATGCAGTTGGCATGTTCTGTTATTGTTCTTTACCAATTTACCACAGTCTGTTTGTCACATGTGTCTAGAAAAATGAAAATAGAATTTTTGTCATCTATCTAGATGTTAGAAAACAACATTTGGCAAAGTTTTGTTATTTCTTGTAAGATGACCAGCGTTTGGAAAATGTGGCAGGTTTGGAAAATTTCTTGAGTAAAATTAATTAGCTCGGAGTCGAAATAAGTTAGCTTGGAGTCCAATGCACTCCTTAATGTGTACATTGACAAACTAATCTCTAAATGTAACTCGAAACACACGAGTGTCATCAATTCTGTTATCTTAAGTATGATCATGAGATGATTTTGACCATCTATCTGTCATTGATCAGTCATTGATCTCCATTACCTATCAGTCATTGACCTCCATTATCTATCAGTCATTGATCTCCATTATCTATCAGTCATTGATCTCCATTTTTTATCAGTCATTGATTTACATTATAATACAGATAGATGTAAACTGTAATCTGATTAGTCATGCCTCCTTGACACTGTCATTGAGCAAATTTCATCATTTGTCAACTATCGTTTGTTCCTTTTTCATTTGCGCAATACTAGAGCTTACCTGTAATACAGATATATATTAAGGTCATAAAGCTATTCATTCCATTCTCATCCACTCTTTATGGGCATGTGGCAACGTAAATGTCAATGACAAGACCCAAAGTAGTTGTGTGCGCTTGTATGTACCTGTCATCTTTACCTTGCCTCCGCTGTCTTGTATAAATTTACAATCTTGTACATAGAAACTTATGTGATTAGTGTCAGCCCATGTGACCAGTGTTACCCATGTGACTAGTGTTACCCATGTGACCAGTGTTACCCATGTGACCAGTGTTACCCATTTGACTAGTGTTACCCATGTGACCAGTGTTACCCATTTGACTAGTGTTACCCATGTAACCAGTGTTATCCATGTGACCAATGTTACCCATTTGACTAGTGTTACCCATGTGACTTGTTCTACCTAATTTACAAAGCCAAGTCAAAAGCCTAATGTGCTTGTTTGGCATATCTGGTTGCACAAGGTTAAACTCTGGTTGAGTAGAAGCTGACGGACCTGTTATTATTGTCAATGCTATGGCTTACAAAGCATTTTTGACTGATTGTAATTTTAGACTACTGACCAACCTCGGCTTCTCCTTACTTGAGCTAGTCATCAATATGTACATTCTACAACCTGTTATTATACCACGTAGATATTGATACGACTGTAATTACCGTGTGACGTGAATGTACAGTAGGGTTATTGGCCAGTCACATAACACAGCATCTGAATGTACAGTAGGGTTATTGGCCAGTCACATAACACAGTATCCTCTGCTAATTACATTCTTCTGTAACAACTGTTGTAGTTCAACAAATACAGGTTGTCCCAAAAGTGCACTCACATTTCAGTACAATGCTAGGAGTGGGTCATACTTTGTACCCGTGCCTGCTGTGTCGTTGCACCTTGCTGTACCCGTGCCCACAGTATTGTTACACCTTGTACCTGTAAGTGTGTGAGTGGTCATGTACTCTGCATCCAAGAGCATAGCAAAACAAGCTAGAACAAAGATCTATCGCGCAATGCTGGTGAAAACTCGAAAACGTCGAGGAAGTACCAAGACAAACTGGTAGTAGTCGGATATAACGTGCCTGCGTTTTTAGAACCAGTTTTCTTCTGGGAATGACAAGCATCAAACTGGTTCTCAAAATACGGGTACGTTATATCTGACTGTTACTGACTATCTCTCCGAGTCAACCAACAATGCATTTGTTTGGGTTCAAAGGTTTAATTCCGTTTTGTTACTTTTAATCTTATTGCTAAGCCTACAAGCAACATAGTTAGTGTCACTTGAAGTGCGAGTATCTTTTGAGACAGCCTGTATTTAATGCATGTGATTACAACTGAGGATTGATTGTTTCAGACTCTGCCAACTTGTTCTTCGTCTGTCTCTTCTCACTGGAGATGATCATCAAAATGTACAGTCTTGGCTTCCAGACCTACTTTGTGTCACTCTTCAACAGATTTGACTGTTTTGTTGTCATCTGTAGTATACTAGAGGCTGTACTTATCTATACTGACGTGATGCACCCCTTGGGAATCAGTGTGTTAAGGTGTGCAAGGTTACTGAGGATATTCAAGGCTACCAGGTGAGTCTGTTATGATGTAGTAAAAATACTGCAGGCTGTACTCGTCTACACTGACGTGGTGCTCCCCCTAGGGGATTATACACACTGGCGGCGTGATGCTCTCCCCCTATGGGATTAGTGTAACACAGTAAAAGCCATCAAAACTCTTCTATTTGTATCAGGTGTGTATTACATTACCTGTGTTTATGCTCCAATCATGCCACCTGTCCACTCTACAGGTACTGGACCAGCCTCAGTAACTCGGTTGCATCCTTGTTAAACTTTTTGTGCTCCATCGCCAGTTTCTCGCTATTTTTCTTCCTACAGGTACTGGACCAGCCTCAGTAACTCGGTTGCGTCCTTGTTAAACGGTCTGTGCTCCATCGCCAGTTTCTCGCTATTTTTCTTCCTACAGGTACTGGACCAGCCTCAGTAACTTGGTAGCGTCCCTGTTAAACAGCATGCGCTCCATCGCTAGTCTTTTGTTGCTTCTGTTCCTCTTCATCATGATCTTCGCCCTTCTTGGCATGCAGCTGTTTGGAGGCAGGTTCAACTTTGNTCTGTTATGATGTAGTAAAAATACTGCAGGCTGTACTCGTCTACACTGACGTGATGCTCCCCCTAGGGGATTATACACACTGGCGGCGTGATGCTCCCCCCTATGGGATTAGTGTAACACAGTAAAAGCCATCAAAGCTCTTCTATTTGTATCAGGTGTGTATTACATTACCTGTGTTTATGCTCCAATCATGCCACCTGTCCACTCTACAGGTACTGGACCAGCCTCAGTAACTCGGTTGCATCCTTGTTAAACTTTTTGTGCTCCATCGCCAGTTTCTCTCTATTTTTCTTCCAACAGGTACTGGACCAGCCTCAGTAACTCGGTAGCGTCCTTGTTAAACGGTCTGTGCTCCATCGCCAGTTTCTCGCTATTTTTCTTCCTACAGGTACTGGACCAGCCTCAGTAACTTGGTAGCGTCCCTGTTAAACAGCATGCGCTCCATCGCTAGTCTTTTGTTGCTTCTGTTCCTCTTCATCATGATCTTCGCCCTTCTTGGCATGCAGCTGTTTGGAGGCAGGTTCAACTTTGAGAGTGCCAAACCGCGACACAACTTTGACACGTTCTTCCAGTCTCTGTTGACAGTGTTTCAGGTGGGTAGCGTCTTTTCATCTGTGTTAATCCTGTTTGCCATTAGTGCGGCATGCTGAAAACAGGATGAAGACACGTGTTGCCATGTCAATGAGTTTTCGTGTCTGTGACAACAATACATGTTGTACGTGGATGACCCTGTGAGAAATGTATACTACTACAATATATAGTTGTCATATTTTTGGGAAAACACTAACTAAGGTAAAGAGATCAGTTGCCTCCCCTGTCTGTTGATAAGGGTCAAGTTTGCGATCTGGAAATGTTTGAATGTCCCAATTTCTTAATGCTTATTGGAATCATAGCAAGGTTCTGCTGTAAACACGTGAATTCTTACCTATTGGTTTGTATTTTAAAAAGAACATCAAATATTCTTCATTTTACACAGACGATCATACCAAGTACACCTAAGGCTTGTTTGCAAAGTGCATAAACCGTAACCTGTGCTGTTTGTTGCATTAAGACCGATTCAGTATTTAAATAAAGCAAATTTTTCCAATTATCTGTAACGCGTAAAGAGAAAATGCATATGTACCTCATTTTTTAAAAATTAGCGATTGAATATCCACAGCAGCATAAGAGAAAGGGTACTTTGTTTTTATGTCAACGACAGGGTTACCAACCGAAAGTGGCAAGAAACATGCAACACAGATCGCAGATTGTGCATTTATGCAAACAAACCTTAGGTGTACTTGGTTGGAGATGTTCTGTCGAATGTTCAGGGCTTGGAATTTTCCGCGGAAACGTGGATTTCCGCTTTTTTGAAATGTGCTTTCCGCTTTTTTTATAATATTTCCGCGTAAAAAAATCGGATTTGATATGAAATTTCCGCGGCAAATTCCTTTCTTACCGCGGCGTTGCAGACGACGTTCACCTCGGAAAGCGGAAGTTGCTCTTTATGTTTCGGAGGAACGTAAATTGTCAACATTGCCAGGGCATCTGGGTAAAGCGTGGTGTGATTTTCAATGGCGGCTCGTGTTATTGTTAAGCGCGGCGACAAATACTACCGCTCTGCAGCCAAAATTGTGTGGGTTGGGAGTGGACGGGCGAGCTAAAAGGACGCAGACGCATGCTACTGATGGTGGTAACGTTTTTTTTTTGTTTTTTTTTTTAAATTTTTTTAATATTTTTTTTTTTATTCCACCCGATTTTTGTCGCGGAAAGGTTCACATTGACCATTTCAAAGGCTGGTTATCGGGCATGATTTGGGCCGTAAAAGTTTCCGCGTTATTTGTCATTGGTCATTCCAAGCCCTGGATGATGTTAGAATGAGAATGGGAGAAGAGTTAGACTAGAAGTACCACTGGGAATTATGATGAAATATTGTCAGTTGCTGGTTCCAAAGTACACCAATTAACTGAACATTGTGTATCCTCCATCAAAAGCAAAAAGGATTATAGTGATTGGTGTCAGTCTGCCGTCCATGTGTCGCATCAGTGCTGAGAATAATATGCTTGGGTGCATAACTCCTACATTTCAAAAAGAATTTAACCAAATTGTCAAAAAGTTTGCTAACTAAACGTCGTGTTGCTGCATATCAACAACATTTTGCTATTCAATCATATTTCATGAATTTCATTTATATGTCTTCTTTGCCCAACGCAGTACTACATTTCTTAGGATTTCGACTAAACTTTCAAAAAAGTATGCTTATGGACTGCCGTAGAACTTATCTTTGTCATTTTACGAATTAACTGGCTTTTCCTGACCTTGACCCATTCTTGATTTTCACTCGTCATTCAAGTAGCTAAATACTACACTTGTTTCTCTGGGATTTCGTCCAAACTTAAAAAATAAGCTTGAAGTGCTGCTGACAGTGTTTATCATCACCATTTTGTAATTCAGACATGTTTTTCTGACTTTTAGACTGTTTTTGATTTTTGCACATCCTTGAGAGGGAAGTGTACTTCTGTGCACAATTCGTGCATCATTTCAACCAAGTATGTGTATGATATGCTATAGCACATATTGTTGACATTTTGTGATGTCACTGATTTTCCTAAACTTTGACTTGTTTTTGGTATTCATGCTGGCAACTGCTCTGTTGTGCACAACTCATACACAGTCGTTGACAGGAACTGTTGCTCTCTGAGACTGGCTTGTTTAGACTGGAATTTCAGTGAAATGCAGTGTTTTTGTTACTTCTGGGGGGCTGACTATAGTAAATGTCAGAAAAGATGGGGTACAGAGAACTTGATTCACAATCTAAGGCAGTTAGGGACTGCTGTAGAACATTTACTGAAAATAATGATTTAAGGTATGTCGGACCTTATCAACGAGACTGTGTGTGTAGTCACAATGCACAAAACTTGTCTATAGATCTCAAGTATGTAAATTTTAAAGAGTATTTGTTGAAAGTAGACAGCCTGAAGAATTGTATTTTTGACTTAATACCAACTCGGGGTGACTGTGATATTGTTATTAATAAATGAAATTTAGCAGAAGGTACATTCGTGTCGCAACAATGGTATAAATAACATGATCAAATTTCCTGCGATTTAAATGCTCAAGATGATTACTCAAAAGCGTTGTTGCAGTTTCTGAATTACCATTTCAATTGAGTGTTATGCAAACTTTGTATTTTTCCGCAAAAACCATAAAAGTCCTTTTTTTGTAAGCCCCTCACGCAATAGTGGAACATTTTAAAAGCAATTCCTAGCAGTGTTTCCGAGAACATTGCACAAAGCATAGTATTTGAAAGTTTCATATGAATCCAGTGGGCCATTTCTAAGACATAATGTTCCAAAAATTGGGAAATTTGGGGACTTTTTTCTAAGGTCCTGCATAACCTTAACAACTGCTCTTTGTAACCTCTGCGCCGTTTGTATTTCAGATCCTGACAGGTGAAGACTGGAATGTTGTGATGTACGATGGCATCAATTCATTTGGTGGTGTACACAGCTCTGGTGGTATCTGGGTCTGTTTCTACTTTGTCATCCTCTTCATCGTTGGTAACTGTATCCTTACTCTGCTGATCAGCTGTGTAGTATCAGTGGCGGATTTGGGAGGGGGGGCAAGGGGTCCATGCCCCCCTGAAATTCTCCAAGATACCATTGGGCAGTTCGGGGTGGGAATTGGTGACTAGCATATGCATACACCCAGGGGGGCTAGGGAATGAATGCGCAATGCATAGGCCTTGAACAAACCCGTTTTTTTTATTTTTTTAGCAATAAGGTCCACAAACACAAGAATTTGAGACCCCTGCATACCCACATTTTAGGCTAGGCGAATTCTGGTTTTTGCTGTGCCCTGGCCCCTGCCCCTAACTCAAAATCCTGGATTCGCCCCCGGTCACTCTGGTTTATGTTGTCTAGCTTAACTGAACAGTTTCCTAATACTTGGATTATACTGGTACAGTAGATCACCAATAGAGGGCAGGCTACTTGTTATTAGCACCACTAGGTGTCACCAGTGAACCAACAGACTGTCTCAAAATACATGCCTTTACTATATTCCACAAAGGCCCCTGTGCAGCTATGATATATTCAGATATTATAAAGTTGGTCCTTTCTCAGCTTGAACTAAGTGGTTACTATTGAGTTAAGTGTGATATGTGACTATGTTGATCATCAAAGTCCTTGTGAATGAGCTGACCAATCCTTGACTGTGTTAAGACATCCTGCTTAATGTGTTCTTGGCCATCGCCGTGGACAACCTGGCTGATGCGGAGAGTTTGACTGAAATTGAGAAGGAGGAAGAGGAACAGAAGGAGCTGCAGAAGTCACTGAGGTCACGGACGACATCACCACAGGATGACAATTATAATGACGAGAAACTTAAGGTTAGTATCTGATGGCAGTCATTCACTGAGGTCATGCACGACTTCACCGCAGGATGACAATTATAATGATGAGAAGCTTAAGGTTAGTATCTGATGACAGTCATTCACTGAGGTCATGCACGACGTCACTGCAGGATGACAATTATAATGACGAGAAACTTAAGGTTAGTATCTGATGACAGTCATTCACTGAGGTCATGCACGACTTCACCGCAGGATGACAATTATAATGATGAGAAGTTTAAGGTTAGTATCTGATGACTGTCATACATTGAGGTCATGCACGACGTCACTGCAGGATGACAATTATAATGATGAGAAGTTTAAGGTTAGTATCTAATGACGGTGTCATACACTGAGATTACACAAGACCTCACCATTTTTTGTGGTTCAGTTCCATTTTTAGCCTCAATGCTCAGTTTTCATAGTTTACTTCAAGAAATGACAAGTAAGTTTGATTAATTATCCATGTACCTGTCAAAAACCAGACTTTTTATTCTCTTTTCTTAACATAGTACAAAATTACATCTTTTAAAACTTAACTTCAGCATACCAAAAATAAAACCTGTTTTAGGCTTTAACTATAATCAATAAATAACACGTATCTTTCTTACTTAATATTGAACTATGTAGCTTGTGTGACAGTTAATGTAGTTTTTGAAAGTGATGTATGAAACGAGTTATCAACAAACATGGATTTATTTGGCAGGTTTAAAATACAGTGCTCAATACTGTCTGGCATCAAAGATAAAACTATTACAGCAACTGATTATAAATACCAGTAACTTCAAAGTCAAATTCATATTTTGGAGATTTTACACCATATAGATGGACAGTGTTAACTAACTTTAACACTTAACAGTGGCTGATAAACAAAGTCTAGTATGTTTTTATGCAAAAGTCAACCTGTTAACCTGGTGTTTTGCATGGCATACTCTTTAACCAGATGCTTACACTCGCTTGCAACAGATGTCGCCGGTATGCATAATAATTTCTAAACAAGTGGAGTTGAACTGAGGGGATGTTGATTTTCCATCACTGCAGAGGATCTTTGTCAAGTGAAATTGCATTGACTGATGATTTGTAGTTGATGAACACTTTATATGTTTGTCACAGAGTGTACAGATTGTTAAGTTTTTGTTTTGTCTGTTCAGAAGTTTATAGTAGTCGCATACTGAGCTATACTCAGCCTGGGAGATGTCATATCTGTCACACACCATATTCTTGAAGTTTCACTTGTTCGTCTGTTCTTTGATAAATTGCAACTAAATATTAGTATAAACTTTGTATAAAATATGCACAATTTATACATTACATGGTAGTTATTTGTAATAATTATATCAAACATTGGCACTGACAACTTCTTATATTTTCTCTGTTGGCAAAACATAATTTCAAATGGAAAACAAAGATTTGTGGTCCAGATTCAAACTGACATCTTTGCACCGTGGCTCACAGTTATTCAGAGTTTCTATATCAGCCTGGTTATGTCATACACTAATGACAGTGGTCACTGTTAGACTGTCCATACAGTGGTCACTGTTAGACTGCCAAAAGGGTCACTGTTAGACTGGCCATATTGTGTCAACAAATCAAGTGTTCTCTGCACTTTGATTTAATAAAATAGTTCATATAACTCTCACCTTCATAACAAATGTTGTTCCTAATGCTCACCTGTTGCAGGTGTCTGATGATGAGGGACAGTATGACGAGCAGGAGTGTGAAGACAAGAAACAAGCATTTGACAACAGAACACCTCGTCTGACCAGGAGGCCCCTCACAATGCAAAGGTGAGTCATAGTGTGGACTGGCACCACGCACAACACAATCAAGTTTGCTCTCGTTATTTCTATTCCATGTGATCATCAGTAATGCTTTTATAGAATATGAAAACTTGAATGTGAAAGCGATGATATATCACAAGTCTCATAGCTTGAGTCATAGACAGCTATAACGTTGTCACATTGTCATATGCAATCGCAAACATTTATAAGTCCGGTCCGCACGCCACCTGTTGGCCATGTCTCATAAATCTGAAAAGACTTCTGCCCTGACTGGTACTCGAACCCGGGGCATTCTGATAACTCTAGTCCACTGAACCATCGCGACCACTTGTCGAACACAGAAATCCAGTCAGTTGACATCCTGCCCATAAACGTTTGGATGTATATGCATATTCATGTACATTTTTTTTGTCACAAAGTTTTATTGTTCTCGTAATGCAAATACAATAATGCCAAACAGTATAAACATTCGCGCGCACAGTCACGCTCACATTCATACACAGGGGGGCCATTGGTTGTATGTAGTATAAATTAAAATAAAGGTGCTAGAGGGGCCCATCGTTCCTCGAAGTCGAGATACCTGCACTGGTTATAGTACATAACCTTTTCTACTTTGTAGTAATCAAAAACAAAATGTTTAAAAAGTGCAAAACATAGTTCTACATTCTGAAGTCTTTGCTTGTGTATGTGGTACTTGCCTAAACATAAAAGTAGATTTATGATTTTTGGTCCATTAAAGGAGCCAAAAATTACGTCAAAATGATCAAGTTTCATATCAATTCCGCAGAGGTTTTTTATCCAGTTTTCAACAGTTTTCCAAAAACTTTGGACACATAAACAAGACCAATACAAATGAAAAAGGTCTTCAGAATGAGAATTACAAAAAGTACAACTATCTGAATTTCTAACACCAATCTTACTCAAAAACTTATTCATGTACATTGTCTTATTATTGTTTTTATAATGCGCTCACGTGTATGTACGTGGGTTCATATTGCCATCATCTCTGTCTGGGTGTGTGCTGCTGCATCTGCTAAACCCCCTGCAGTATGTTAATGAGATTTGGCAGATGTGTTTGTATGAAACTCGCAACAGATGAATGCAGTTTTTGAACTGTTCCGACTTCCACTGTGTCCCCTAGTGGCTGTTTAATTTTTTACGTTTGCATATATCCTTGATAGATTTTCATCAAATTTGTCAAATAGACTTCTATTGAAGGGACATGATCAGCGAGAAAAGTAATTTTTTCTGAAACAGGCCGCAAAGCACAGTCTAACTCTCTACCTGTTGCTCTGTCACTGAGTATGTTAAACCTATTGGAAAGACAATGGGCCTGACTTCATTGAATGTCGGGAAGACTATGGTGATAATTGGCAATTTGTTATAAAATTAAACATTTTTAGCACTGCCGGTATATATCTTCAGAGTTCATGAACAAATTTTCATAAAATTTGCGTATAAGTTTCTATTAAGAAATTCATCAAGTGCATTACTTGGAACACGACAACAGATGGCAACTTCTTTCAGACGGATCCAACTACCACTGTGCCTCCTAGTGGCAAATTTCATTTTTGCCTTAATTGATTCTGTATATTTGGAGTTCCTTGATGGATATTCGTGAAATTTGGCAGCGAGGTTTTTATTAGGGAAACGGAGAAGTCATTACGTGTTACTATTAAAGATCACTTCTAAAAGCATACCATTTGTGATGCACTGTGGTGCATTTCAGTACTTCGTGTTGCTCATAGTTAGGACTACATAATGAAAGTACACAATGACAGTAATAAAGAAAATACCAGTTTAACTACTGACATGGAAACTACTGGTTTTCTCATCACTCTTAGGAAAGTTTGGCTTGATGAAGTGTGTGTTTAAGAACTGTTGTTGGTTTGTGGTGTCTGGCAGTACATGAGTGAAAGTGGTGGCTGGTTTGTGTATGACATCCCTTTGTCTTGAAATATAAATTTGCCCAGTTAGGTGAAAGTATTATGTAGTAAGGCCATTTTCCTAGTTATGCCAACACATAAGACTAACGTGCATAGGCAATTTTTTGGCATCCACTTGTTTGGAAATATTGATTGAGTTGAATCGTTCAGTTTTTGATATTCATGGGTTTGTACCATAATTCTTAGACTTGCTACTTATTGCATTGAAAATTCTGTTCAGATATACACTGTGCTTCAGTCTACAAGAGCCTTCCAGAAACATGTTTGTGACCTATCTTGTTGTTTAGTTCTATGGTACACTGGTTATGGCCTATATTGACTGAAGTAAACAGCGTTTTATATTCAGGCTACCCAAACAGCATGGTTCGCACAATCAGGAACATGGCTCACAGACCTGTGAACTAACTTACTGACCCAAAAAGCACGACCCCGCACTCACCAGACGTGGCTTAAGAGTCACGTGCATGACTCAGCGAAGAGTCCAGGATCCATGTATACGTATTGGAGCTGTGTTTGTGGTCCAAGTGTCGTGCTTTTTATGTGCGTAAGCCATGTTTTGTGAGTGCAGGGACGTGTTTGTCAATCAGTAAACTGAGCCGTGTTCATAAGTCAGGAGAGATGTTCATCAGTGCATGTGTTGTGTTGTTTGGGTAGCCTGATGTTCAGACTGTTCAGTTTATGTAATGGTACTTCTCCTTTCAGAGTACTGCCTAGTAGTTATAGACACATGTTTTTGATCATTTTGGTAGTGACACTGTTAATATCAATTTCAAGCAGCCCTGGGTTGACAAGTGCAGTTCATGAAAACAAAAGTGTTTGACTGTTTAGTTTTTGAATTCCATAATTCTTGTCTGTTAACTTTCCTGAAGAATCTACTTCAGCAATTAGCGGGAAGATTGTTCTTTGTTACTTTTGTTCCTGTATATTCACACAATAACTTTCACAAATGACTCTGTAACCACTTTGAGCGATAATCAAAACTTTACAACCATCGGAACATCAAAACATTTCTTTCAAAATTTTTTTGAAAAACTGTTTCAGAAGCTATTTTTCCAAAAAAATGTTGAGATATGTACAATGTATTATTCAAGTTAAATAATCAAAAGTTCTGCTTCTTGCCACCCTAATATAATTTCTGCACTTCTTCCTTGTGTACTTCAAGTACATGAGTCCACATGCGTAAAAAGCTGATAATTTCTTGAGGCGTTTCTGGGGAGGGAGGGGGGAGGAGTCAGAAATGATTGGCATTTTAGGATGGGGACGATAAACTTGCAATTGAGATGAGCTTTGACTGAGGGAATGCTTGAACAAGTTACCTTCATACCTGCACCTGAGTACTATCTGACAATCCCATCTTGATTCCCAACTTGGGCTTCTCAAGAAAGCAGTGGACTCGCAACTAGTCTACATGATATTGAAGAGGCTGCCACTGTGACGTTTGTTTCCCACTCTCAAATAGACGTGTTTCCATTAGTATGCAATGCATTTTGTGTATGACAAGTGGCTTAGTGTGAAAAGGCTGCATTTAAGCCCCCTCCCCCACCCCATGCCCGCCTAAAGTAAGCAAAACATTTAAAAGGTATGCTGAAAACATGTAATTTAGTCAAACATTCAGGCAGCAGGCAGGATGGTTTGGCAGTTAGGTCAAGTGAACAAACAAGTAAAAATAAGCTGAATTGGAGATTCTGCCTGACTTACAAACTGGCAGGATAGTGAAGAGTTCACATAACTTATTCATCTCAAAGGATTATAGAGTGGTTAG
>NMRA01000767.1:107384-136426 GCA_002633005.1 Phoronis australis
TATTTGATACATTTTAAGTTGTGTGTCTTTTTCGGACATCATTAGTGAAAAACAAGGTGGCTGGTAAAATTGGAGTTGTCAGTCAGGTGGTGAAGTGATATGAGTGTTGATGACTGTGACGTAGGTGGTGGCCATGTGTATATCCATCAGATTGTTTAGACTGATTTGGTCTTGAGTCAGTCTTAGTGCTAGAGTGTCTGTGGTTAGATGAACATAGCAATGTGTTGTATTGTCTTGATACTTGTATTGTGTATTGGTGGAACAGTGGGCAGGGAGTCAACTGGGGCTGGGCTCCATCGTGAGAGGTGTCGATTTGATGTACGGTTTGTTCACAAGGGATCATGTGATCAAGGAAATTCTGAGAATGTGACATCATTGGAAAATGGAATCGCGGCATTGGAAGGCATGTTTCGGGGGCTTTTGAAAACTGTATATGAAAAGGGCTTTGAGAATGGGCAGTTGGAGTCGAGAGTGACGGCGTTAGAAAAAACTGTTCAGAATATAACAAACTCAATTGAGAATGAACATGTGAGTCTCAGAGGAAAACTTGATGATTTGGAGCACAGTGTGAACGAGTCAGAAATGTTGGTGAGAGGTGCTGAGGAGTCACTTAGTAAGATGTTGTTGCAAAATAAACATCTTCTTGAGGAACTTAAGACCGCTCAGCAGGACACATTGTCTCGGGATACCGATTTAGAAATTGCGCGAGAAAGTTTGAGTGCAGCGAAAGAAGAAATGAACAGATGTGTCAATGAACTGGCTTTGTCGAAAGAAAACCAGGTTCAAAAGGATTGCCCAACGGATTTGAAGTTACAGTGGGCTTTTGGGAAAATATGTAAGTACGATTAATTTAATTTTACTAAAAAGCTGTTTCTTCTCTCATAGATTTTTTAAATTAAATTTGACAAGATTAATGTGTTTTCATTTTCCAAAGGATTGTAGTACTGAAGATGTGAATATCTACATTAAATTCTCAAAGTATGTATGGTGATAACAATGATATGGAACTTCAGATTTATTAAGAATTTATTTCGTAATATTTATCTTTCAAGAAAAAAAATATCTAAATATGATTTAATTTGGTTTTTACTTCCTTCCTGTTTTATCTTTTGTGGATTTTTAAAATTGTTTTGAACTGAATAACTAGAAATAATCTCCCCAATTTTAGACAAAAATATTTGACAACATTGATGTTTATTGTGAATACTTACAGGTTCTTAAAATATGTCACATGGTAGCAATTATATAGAACTTAAAATTGTAACAAAAATTATTTGATGCTACTTATCTTTTAATAAAAAATCAGAAAATAAAATTTATTTTTTCCGCCAGAGCTGAATGATGTTCATTTACATTACAAAAACATTTAACAACATATTTATTGTAAAACGTTTTGAGATCATCGTGAAACCTTTGATTATCGATGGGCAATTTCATTGAACGTTTTTAATTGTTAGAGTTCTTTTTTGCTTTCAGGGTATGCCAAGTCGTGTCAGGACTGGTTTGAAATGAGTGCAACTGAAAATGGAGAGTACCAGGTCGATCCAGATGGCCCTGGAATGGGACTAGACCCCTTTGATGTCTACTGTGACTTTCATGCCAGGAACAACACGGCTATCGCCACCATCTTCCACCATAATGTTGAGAAACGGACCAAGGTCGAGCCTGAGTGTGAAGTGAGAAAGTGCTATAAGAAGGAGATAAGTTACCGTCAGGACATACGTCAGATAGCGGCAGCCATGAAACTGACTGCTGTGTGCGAACAGTTCATTAAATACGAGTGTTATAGCTCGCAACTGTTGCTGTCATATCCTGACACAGCGCTGGCGGCATGGTACTCTCGTGACGGTGACGAGATGTTGTATTGGGGCGGAGCTAGTCAGGGTAGCAACATGTGTGGGTGTGGCACAACAGGAACATGTGATGTAGACACGTCATGGGCGACGGGCAGGTGTAACTGTGATAATAATGACAAGGTGTGGAGAGAGGACTCGGGCTACCTGACAGACAAGTGTACCCTGCCCGTCACCAAGTTGGCCTTTGGAGATGCGTCATCCGGGGAAGAGGGTTTCCACACTCTGGGTCCTTTAGTGTGTTATAACTATAACTACCGAAATGAACCTGAATAAAGAGGAGATGGCGTGTACGTGGTCGGTGGTGAATCTCAAGTGTCATACGGTGATAGTGATTTAAAATTGTTATGAATGCACCTAATGCCAATAAACAAAACTTTATTGCTTTGCTTAAGGCTGCTACATACTGATGTTGATCGGTTAACTTCGGTCCTGGATCAAAGTTAATAGCTCCAGTTAACTTTGCAGTAAACAGGTGGATGTAATAGCGGAACATCGACGCTTCGGTACATTATGAATGGTCAAGTTCGGTCTCATTAATGTTATCGCCAGTGGCCAATGCTATTGTCAACAGTGTTGTCACTACTATGTGCAAATATTTTGCTTAAATAATCACCAATCGAATTAGAAATAAGTTTTATGTTACTTATCTTCCGTAAATGTTCTCAAACTGCCACATTAAAAAAATCTTAGCATGAAAGGGATGCATCAGCGCCATCTTGTGATTACTTCGATGAGGACAGCTACACCCACTGTTTTCTTCGATGCTGTTAACTACCAAAGCTAGTATGAGCAGTTCAATTAACTTTGCAGTTTAGGTTGACAATCTGCTCATACCGGAGCTCAGTTAGTACGAAAGGGCTATCATTTACCTGTGTAAAGTTGACATAAAGTTGTTCGTTGCTGGTGTTCTATGTTAGTTCTGGGCTTGGAAAGAGCAGACAGATCGTTGTTGCTTGGTAACAAGTTCAACCAGTTGGCTTGTCATGGCAGGTCATTGTTGCTTGGTAACAGGTTCAACCAGTTGGCTTGTCATGGCAGGTCCTATAATATGCGTAACATTGGTCAGGAGCAGTAATGAACTATAAGTTTTTCTTAAGCCAGGGAAAAGAAGTTGAGTTGAGTTTTGTTTCTGTAATGGATTTAAATCAACAATTTTGTTGACAGAATGCGTTTTTCTACACGTAACAACTGTAATTGGTTTCATTTATTGTATGATAGATCAGTAATTGAGTTATAAAAAGAATACTGCTTATACTATGTTAAAGTGTTCAGGTGTTGTGTGGCATACATTTAGTAAGTGTTAACTGGAGGGCTGGTATAGACATTGTCTGTGTTTAAAACAATTTGTATCTTAACTGCTACTGATGTGTTTACAATATAAACTTAACTGTAAATCTGTCACTTTCTGGGATATCTGATTCACATGTTTCCAGAAACAGGGAGTGTATTAATTGAAATGGTTCTGCTTGCTAGTTGTATGTGTTTTTGTTATACATATGATTTAATGAGACAGGGAACATGTGAGAATGGCATATGGTAATTATAGTCTGTAAGGTGTGTGGTGTATGGTTGACTACTGTATTTAATGGGTGGCTGTCTGTGGTGCAGTTTAGCAGAATTATTGCTGATGAGGTTGTTCCAAGAATACAACTATCCAAGTTAACTGCCACCGTTACGGTTCATTGACCTTGGCACTAAGTTGTTGATGTCACGGTTGGTGTGTGAAAACTTGTGGATCATATCATGTCTGTTGCGCACTTAATAAACTGTTACACTTCAAAAAACATTCATTTCTTTTTGATGATTATTTTGCCATATTTTCTTTGATGCCATTGCTCGGAGGTTTTGGTTTAAAAATAACGACCTGGTTATTGCTTTCAGAACCAAGCCTGTATTTATTTTTTCTGTGGTATGCTTATCAATTGTTCACTTAATGTTTATTCGTAATATGACAAGAATTGAAATGAAATTGAATTTTAAACATGACCCAAGTTTTTGTTGAAGTCATATTATTGTGTGGAAGTTAATTTGAAAATATTAAGGAAAATCAAAAACAACAGTGAAAAAGATTTGACTGCTCCTTTGTTCCTTGTCATTTATTAGCAATCAGCCATTTGCTATATTGGTTTATTTCAAGGAGATCTTTCACTTTTAATTACAATTTAAGTTAAATTCATTCTTTGCAATAGAACAAATATACTTTTTTTTCTTCTTGAAATACATCATTGTGAAAGATCATACATGGTCTTTCACCGCAGTTGCCATCCATATAATACAGGTCCACACTATTTTTGTTTAGATTATTCAATAAAATCCTTCACCAAAGTTGCAGGGAAATAGACATTTCTTTTTTGAAAATATCAGCAGCAATTAAGAGCAATTACACACTAATCTGCACAACTGTGAAAGACGTGTGTATCCAGGTATAGTTGGTCTTTGAACAATTAAAAAGTGGCAATTATTTTTCGCGGAATAGATATGCTTTGTCGTGCTGTTAGCAGCACCTAGTGGGTATGTATTGACTTAGTTATGACTGTTGTGCATATGGTTAACCCCTCCTATGTCCCATGCGTCGTTGCAGGGAGACAGACCTGGATAGTATCACCAGTGACCACCAGGTGACTCTGGATCTGGACAATGATGTTAGGAGAGGTGAGTGGGGGATTGCACAACTCAACTGAGTCCCTTCATCAATAATATTGTCATATGTCACTACCAACTGATAATTCTTAAGTGTCGCAGTACAATATATTTCAAATTTAAAATTAAGTTAATTCTTTTCTCAAAATTGCTGAGATTCCAGAGCCAATGATTTTATACTTAATTTTCTTGACTTTTGACAGAATTCTGATAAGAAAAGTTAAGAATATTTCATCTGGCGCAGCGCCAAGTTCTGACCGCTGGTATTACAGCAGAAATAAGCTGTTTTTCTTCATGATAACATGTGATTCTAAAGGTCAAAGTGCATGCAATTGCCAATTGATTGATGACTCATGACTATCGTTGTTACAATACATGCTCAACATTGTATTAATGCAGATACATACGACGGTCAACGTGACGATGAATACGATGAAGAGGACGAAGATCAAGACAAGTCGATCTCGACTGGGGCGCGACCTCGACGCATGTCTGAGCTCAACATACCCGATAAAATCAAACCCATTCCAAACTCTGCTTCCTTTTTTGTCTTCAAACCTACTAATAGGTAACTAAAGCCTTTTTTTGAAAATGTTACACGCAATACCTTTATTTGTTCATGCTGAAGTCATTTGTTTTAAAGATATTGTGGCTTGTGGTTGATTGTCCCCAAGGAAATTTCAACAATTGCCTGCTTGTCATGATATTGATTTTTGGGTAGTTACTGCATCTTTTTTCAATTTCTTCAGATGAAATCAACAGTGATCTATGAAGTATCATCTTGCAAATTTACTTACATTTATTTACAAATATTATGGAGTGTGTTTTAAATAAAGTGCTTTACAGGAAAAATTTAGATATAGTAATTTGATATGGAAGTGTACAAAGAACTCTGCTGGTGTATTGCAAAGTTGAGATAAGCTTCAAGCGCCATCTGTGGTATGTTACAAAGTCATTTTTTCACCATGACGCTGTGGACGTCCACCTTTGCGATGTTGTGTAGTCATTCCTATTTTTCCCCCACGCAGTATGTTGCTAAGTGATAGACTTAAGTAAGTGGTTTATTGTTCACTATATCCTTTACGTCCAGCATTCACTTAAAACTCATGACGTTATGTTCTCATAACGTGTCCATCAAACATAGGTCAGCATTGTCCTTTAACTTCAAACAAGTGAATTGATGTAAAAAGGCACTCATGTAATGTTTAGACAGCATTTAACAGGGGGCCTTCTTTTGACGTGTTTGCTTTGAACATGAACAGTAATTATTGTGAATTTTGGAGTTTCCCCTTAACATTTTAGGGCTGGAGTTTTTCCACGTCTTGGGATTTCGTGATTACGCGTCCTACGCTTGACAATCTATGTCTCAATTTCTCCTATCTCTCTTCTACAAGTGTTGCAAAGGTTTTCTGTTCACCACTACCTGACTGAACTGGCTTGTTTTGTCCAAATTATGTAGTTGAAACTACCTTGCCAAAGTCATGGTCAATGCTTCATGGCTAGTCCAGCTGTGTAATGACCTGTCAAGTCTAATTGTATTTCCATATTCTGACATCAATCATCCTTGTTTAATTCATTATCAGGAATCCTGTCCAAATAAAGTGTTCAATGTTATACACAGGTATGCCTCCTGATTTCTGCTGAATGAAGTTGCCTTTCATTTGTTCACTATTTAATAGTGCCATCTGGTGATTGCTTTGTATTATGAAGCTGAAATTCATGTTCAAGAAATGGTTGTCACTAAACAGAAACGTTTCACAGTCGGTGCCATTTTAATTAGCTGTTTTGTGGTTGCGCAGGGCTTAGCCTGGAGGATCCATCATCTCGGGCTCAGCATCTCATTAGCACATATTCACTCTAGTCACAGGGGGCCCCCTTCTAAGGGAAATTAAAACAGTTACAAAACTGGGTTATTTCTGTAAATAACCTAGAGCATTCTGGACCTGACCTTCCTAGGTCATCTAAGGTGACCTTGACTACTGATGCTCTTTGGGCACACCATGTGTGTTATCAAGTTGGAAAGTTAAGTGTTTGGAATCATCATTTGTGTGTTAACTGTTTGCACATATTCTTACATTCCACTTGGGAAAGATGAGTGGAAAAAATAAAAAGTCAAAAAGTTTTTTTCATACAATGCAGTTTATTTGTTGTATATTGATTTTATTGAGACTTTGGCCATGACATGACATCATGTAATTTGAATTGTGTTCTGACAGAGTTGTGTTTGCGTTTCACGTACCATTTTGCATTATTGTCTATTCTATGTGTTGGTCTGCTTCTTAAAAGGACACCAAATCTGGTTTTAACAGATACTAAAGACGACTTTTCCATCCAGATCTCTGAAACAAATAATGCTCTGTAACCCTCGACAACCTCAAAATTTAAGAGGAAATTCTGAAAACTTCTTCAAAGTCTGCTAAACGGGCAAGCGTGACCTACATGTACGCTTCTAGCAAATTACACGGCAACTGTTGGAAAAGACCACCCACCAAGGACCCTAATGTCCAATCTGTGACACAAGGAGTATGAATTTTTAATTGATTTCTGTGTTGACGCCAATAATGTATTAGTAGTTGACAGAACGGGGATTGGTTGAAATCATCATAACAGGATTTAGTATCCTTTTAACTAGCAGCTTAAAATATGTTTTACTTTCCACCTCTGCAAGTGTCTCCATTGTTTTTCAGGTTCCGTGTCTTCTGCCATAAGTTGTGCAACCATCCCTACTTTGGAAACATTGTCCTTGCTTGTATCCTCATCAGTAGTTGTATGTTGGCAGCTGAAGACCCTCTGAAGGCTAAGTCACCCAGGAATACAGTAAGTAGTTACTAGCATTCAACAGTTAGTATAATATCTCATCAGTAGTTGTGTGTGAGGGAACTAACGACCCTCTGGAGGCCTAGTCAGACAGGAATACAGTAAATTGAAACCCAGTCCAGCACCTATTACTAAAGAGTGTATCATCAGCTGTTGTAATGTGGAAGTGTTGGGATATGGTGATCATTTGATGGAGTAAAAAATGAGAATATTTTGTTATGTGCCTTGTGAATCCTATAAATTGTCTACTAAACCGTTACGGAGACTTGATTCAATTAGGGGTCCACAGAGCAGCTTTTGACCGCTGTTCAGTCTGTGTGCATTTTCACGGAGGTCTGTCCGCACATTGCAGTATTGGCTGGCTGATGACTTAGCCCAAAATCAACACAGCATGTTGAGACTGACTTATTTGACAGACCCATGTTTACATGCCATTAATGATTAGTGAGTGCCCTGGACATAAGCACTATTACTTCAGCAAACGGGGTAATCAAAAAACGTTATGAAAAGGTGTGTTATTTGTAAAGTTGATTTGAAGATGCGTTAATCATTTTTCTCTAATTATTGTCTGTCCTACATCAAGCCTTATCTTTATAATTTACCAGGCAATGAATACAAAATATGTTTATTTTTTGAAGTTGTGTGAAGTCTTAAGATACACATTCCCTGTAACCAAAAAAGCAAATGAAAAATCCTGGAATGCCTTAAAGTTTGTACTTGCTGACTAATGAACTCAAAGATTTGGAAATAGGTGGACTGGTTGGAAACAAATGAGCAAAAGCTAGAACCTATATGTTGAAAACACAGAGATGAATGCAATTCAAGTCGAAACAATTGGGCGACATCATTGTTCGGCTTAATTTTGCAAAATTTGCCATTAAAACCTACTCTTTTCTTCAGTATATCAAACTAAGCTTTGCACCGAAAAATATGTCTTTCATGTTGACTATCTATCTAGAGTTAACAAGATGTTTCTGATATTTTCTTGTCAAAAAATGTGGCCGACTAGTATGGTTAGCGAAAGGGTTGAGCTTATCGACAGATCAACATACTGACCTTGACCTTCATGGAACAATTACTGTATTTGTTGTACCAGTTAACAGCCAAACATCCTTAGGTCCTGTACATCCTGGCACAGACCAATATCCCATTCACATATTTCAAACTATATCCAAAAGGATGAAGAAGGAAAAATACCCGCTCTCGTACGCGAGGGTCATATCTTACAACCGTAAAATGCACGCTCAGGCATGCGAGGGTCATATCTGATGGCTGTAAAACTTTTACGGATCAATTCTCAGCTGATGGGTTGGCGGGCTGCATATTCCTTTTGTTTGTCTTGTAAGGTCAAACCAAACCCTCTAAAAGATCAATAATGGCTATCGGAGTAATTTGAATTTTGCGACAGTAAATATGGATCATATTTTAGGCATTGAAAGTTGAAGATTTGAATGTAAATGTTTTGTAAGGTAATAAAAATACAAGTGTGACTTTTCATACAATAGCACTATGAATGAATTAATGACAAGAGCTGATCGCAGTGACTATTTTCAGCAGTGTGTGTAGCAACAGTTAGCCAGTGTTTGTCTCTTATTTCAGATCCTTAACTACTTTGACTACTTCTTTACCAGCGTCTTCACAGTAGAGATCATCATAAAGGTGAGACTATTCACTAGGTGGGTAACGGTCGGATATAAGGTGCCCAAGTTTGAGAACCAGTTTTCTTAACTGAATAAGCAGCATCAAACTGGTTCTCAAAATACGGACACATTATATCAAACTATTGACCCCCTAGGTGTCCATGATAAGCACATCTCATGGGTTTGTTCTCTTTCGCTCATCATGAATAATCATTGTAGTGACCAGTAATTTGCGTGCATAATGGTTTAGTGCCTTAAGACTGTCCAATCAATTATCAACAATGACGGGCTTTTTTGCTCTTTCACTGACAAGTTTTAAAACTGTTCCCCAGTGCAAAATAAATTTTAGAACATGTATTGTTTTGTAATATTTGAAAATTATGACATGGGAGGTATCCTGGTGGAGCATTAAAAATTCAGCTGAAAAAAGGCCCATCAGTAAGGATTTTGGTTAAAATTAATCCCACGGGCCCTGCTGCATACCCCGTCTCGCGCCTGACATTTCCAGCTCAGATCCTGCATCAAAATTATTTTGAAATTTAGTTTGTTAAATCTCAACAATGGACAGTTAAGAGGATATAGCATCAATTCAAGAGGTAATCGATCATTCAACCCAAATTTTTTCAAATGAAAACACAAAATTCGGTGAAACTGTCTTCCTGTCCTCTGTCAATTTTGCTGAACTTTAGTTGTCTCCCATGAAATTCAAAGTTAATTGGGTCAAGAATAAAGTACCCAACTCACTGATTCTCATGTTTGGCAGTGACATGGTAACTCCCGAATTGGAACGCGTGGCAGTGAAAGAGTTACTAAATCACTCAGTTTTGCTTAAGAAATATAATGATCTTTTTGTTGACAATGAGTGCATTGTTGTAGTGACCTTGTAATGTGACAGTCTCAGTTGCGTGTCACGTATGAAGAAATATCCATCAATTTTGTAATTCTTTTTATTCCTTGATTACTTTTAAACTCAGAATCATTATTGTATGGATATATTGCTTATGGTGATTTCCAGGCTGAGTTCCCTAATGTTTTTGAGATTATTTCAATAAATTGACAGTACATGAGAGTTGACTACAATTATTCTCTGTGTGTGCGTGTGTGTTTCACAAACCTTTTAGTGTTTCATTGCCTCTTGACAGACACTTCATATTATAATGGTAGTGCTAGTCCAGTCATGTACTTCATAAGATGTGCAATAATACACAGAGATGAGCCCTCTGCCCAATATGGTGGAAGAGGTCATTGACAATATAGTGCAGGGAACACATACTGTGACCCAAACGCCTTTACTTACCTTCAGGTGACTCAATGCTAAATATAGCCAGCTTGCAGTGTAGTTTGCTGCCGTTATTTCCTATACCATGACTGATATTGAGTGCCAACAGTTTACTTGAGCTCTTCTTGTGAAAACTGATCCTCTGCATCATTTAGCTAAGAATCATTTCATACAAAAAGTCGATGTTTGTCTGCATTCCAGTGCACATAATGTGGGCAGAGAGCCAAATTCGCTTTACAATTTGCTTTTGCTATATTTCTGTTGCTGTCAACTTCAACTCATATCTACCCACATGCAAAGCCAGTTTTTTTTATTTGTACTTGAGAAATGAGGTATGAATAATTATTCTGAATTTATGTCATTCTCAAGGATCTAACTGGCATTGATGAATACCATTTACTTGACCTGGGTGCCAAGTGTACACCTTGTGGTTGTAATTTGGTGTCAACAAGTAATCACGCAATACCATTGTTGATGGGGCCATAATATAAATTGTTGCCAAATGAATCGAATGATTTTGTCATTCTTCAAGAATTGTTGCTGAATTTTGGCAGAAAAATTGAGTTTCATGACTGCACTGTGTTGTACTTTATTGTTTAATATTGCGTTTTATTTTGCATTACTTAAGCAATGCAAAATATCATTGCATTTTGCTGTGTTGCATTATATTGTACAATCATTGTTGATAACCATATTCCATAGTTGTGCAGTATTCCATAATCAGCGTTCAAATAGTCCTTTTGCATTATACACTGTTACATAATTATTACTTCCTTTGTAAAACTGCCATATTTCATTGTATTGTTGAATATTCAATTTCATTATCCATCTGTCTTCTGCTGTTTAACATCACTTTTTGTTTATGCCACCTGGTTGTTAAACATCTCTATGTGCTTTATGTGTTCTGACCAATCTCAGCCTTCAAAAGCCATTAACACCTTGTGTGAACAAAGTCAGCAGGCAATGCTAGTGCACCAAAGCAGATAAATCATGTCAATCTAAAAGACAAAGAAATCAGAGAAAGGAAGCATTAGTGGTTATAACAAATATACAGACAGATCCCTTAGGTTTATTGGGTCATTTGGACCTTGAGAGAGCAATGCTGTTGTTGGTCCGTGTGACCTCACATCAATCCCTTAGGTCTATTGGGTCATTTGGACCTTGAGGGAGCAATGCTGCTTTTGGTTCATATGACCTCACGTCAATCTTGAGATTGGTCCGTAGTAATGTATAATAGTGTGCATGTTATTCTATATCCAACATGTTTCAGATGCTGGCCTACGGTGTCTTACTACATAAAGGCTCCTTCTGTCGCAGTGCGTTCAACATGCTGGATCTGTTGGTTGTATCTGTATCTCTCGTCTCATTTGGCCTAGAGTAAGTTTGCATCCATTCCTCACTACTGGTGCTGCCCCCTTGCCAGTGTTGATAGTACTGCCCTGGCTGGTTGTAGCATGCATGTCTGCATGCTCCCATGGCATGCTGGTTATAAGTGGAGACGCTTGGCTTGAGCTAAAGTTAAGACTTTCCTCAGTTCTTTGCTTGTCAGTTTGTTCAATGTTTGTCAGTTCTTTTGCTTATTGGAATTATACTTGAATGTAGATTTATTTTCAACTACCCCGGATGTTGATTGTCAGCCGCTTATTACAAACCAGTTATATTAGCCAACACTGCTTATTGTTGATGGTATAAAGTTATGCTGTCTATCCACACCACTTTGTAAGATTGTCCTGCACGCTTTAGCTTCAACAACTTCACAGTAAATGGGCTTGCTAAGGGTAGAATTCTCATGAGTAGTCACAGTTTGTAGGTATAGAGCAGCTATCCTGCTGTTGACCAAGGGTAACCCAGCACCTAGCACCATCTAGTGGCAGCTACTGGCATTGTGTTTGCATCCAAGGTGAAACCAAGCTTTGTAGCACCTGATGTTAACAGGCTTTTAATGTATAGATGAAATTAAATAGCTCCAGTTATCGTGGTACTGAGTGTTGTTAAAATATCAGATGGTGATTATCATGCTGAGAAGAGGCTTTCCGTAACGTCTCCATGATTTGCATTGGACAACTCGTGTCAGGCAAGTTGAAGAGAACATTGTACTTACCTTAGTTTGTACTGCATTTCAAGCCTCACCACTACTACTTAATGAATGATACTTCAGCAAGTCATTGTCATCACATTGTTTGTGCCATTGTCTTGTTCTTCATTCTTGAATCGTTTCAGAACATGATCACATGATCACGTGATTTTTTGCTTGGATTATATATTATGAGAAACTGAATGACACATGGTGATGAGTTTGCTCAGTCAATCACTGGCACTTGACACGGTGTGTTGACAACCAGTTTGTTCAAAGAGTTAGTGGACGTGACACAGTGTGTTGATAACTAGTTTGCTGAGAGAGTTAGTCAACACATGACATGGTGTGTTGACAACTAGTTTATTCAGTGAGTCTATCAACACATGACATGGTGTGTTGACAACTAGTTTGTTCAGTGAGTCTGTCAGCACACCACATGGTGTGTTGACTACTAATTTGTTCAGTGAGTCTGTCAACACATGACATGGTGTGTTGACAACTACTTTGTTCAGTGAGTCTGTCAACACACGACATAGTGTGTTGACAACTAGTTTGTTCAGTGAGTCTGTCAACACATGACATGGTGTGTTGACAACTAGTTTATTCAGTGAGTCTGTCAACACACGACATAGTGTGTTGACTACTAGTTTCTTCAGTATGTCAACACATGGCACTTTGTCATGGTTAGCTTCAATTGCACCAACATCACACAATTTCTTGTATATTTGACCAGCCAATCACCGGCAATGAAAACAACGTCACATGGTAACCAGCCAATCACATCTTGGAGATAATAGCTGCAATGAATGCAACTACCTACCATGGTAACCACTTTGTAGCCAACCTATCACTATGTAACATGCCACTCATAATGATGCAAGCCAATTACTTGCATTTAACTGTGCTTGAAAACGAGGTTTTGTTTGGAACATAAAAGCTTTCACGTTTGCGTTGTTAAAATTGATACTAAAACGAGGCATTGCGTACTAAACAACAATGCACAAAAATCATTTTTACAGCACCACCGAAGTGTGCTAGTAGTGAAATACAGAATACGACCAGCCAATCACAGTGCTACCAGGCAATCGCAGTGTAACCAATGAAACAAAGCAACCAGCCAATTTCCAGCAAATTACAATGTAACCAGCCAATCACAGTCCAACCAGTCAATCACATTGCAACCATCCAATCACAATCCAACCACCATATCACAATCCAACTAGCCAAGCACAATGCAACCAGCCAATCACGATGCGACTAAGTTGCAAGTGCCTTACACGGTGTCTCCAGATGTGCCCTCTGCTGATCAGTAGTCTAATATTACTTTGTGTTTTCCCAGCGGTGGCCGTGACTTCAGAAGGTAGGGTCCACTAAGTGTCCAGCTTTTAACAGACATACCGCCACCGTGCGTGTAGTTCGTGAGGGTCCCGTGGGCCTGCACTGTATAGACCATGCTTCAGAGTGGATCAGTGTCTAGACCAGCTTACTTCATTGTTCCTTCACGGTTGTCTCTGTAGTCACTGTCTACAGCTACCACCTCTACTACACTGCTGCCACCTCTGGTAGCCATGTGTAACTGACCTTCTTCACTCCAATCAACTGTTGTTTAGGCAATGTCAGCAGGTCACCTCTTTCTGTCACAAGCCAGTCAAATGTGATTAGAGGACAGTCTCTTGTGTTTTTTTTTTCACTGCACATTCGCCAGTCATTCTGTAAAAGAAAAGTGTAGTGCCTGCATTCAACAGAACAATTGGAATGTCTTCATTCTGTTCTAGTTTATGATTTTGAATAACGTTTAAGCTTAGACTATTTCTATATGTTCATAGACGTGTCATAGTTTAGACCGGGTGTTACAAATTAAACTCTCTATTTTCAGATTTGTAAAAAAAATTTTTTAACATATTTAACAGTGTGTTAACACATTTCTGCTTTAATTATGATTTTAATTTTCACAATAATTTCTTGATAACCCAGATCTTATGAAGTCAATCATAACTTTGCATCACTTTACTGACCAACAGTCATTTGTAAAATGTAGAAATTTCTGATAATCTTCTGATTTACAAAATTCATTACTTACGCAATAGACACATTTTTAATTGGAAAATTGAAATTTTAATTACATGCGCCATGTTGGTTCTGTCTGACATCTGGTGTTCTGGAAATAAACTACAAGGTGTCCGCAGCTAATCTCTTATGTAATGAGTTAGGATGTGGGGTCACAATGTTGAGTATTTAAGCCATAACCATCCTTTGTCACAAAACTGTCACTTTATTTTTATCAATTTAATTTTTCTTTCATCGTTTTCCTGTTAAGTTGTTATCTTGAATATATTTTATAATTATGTTACTGAAGATTTTATTATATCCTGATTTCTAATTTCAAATGCATTTTATGTTACCTAGTAGTTTCAGGCTATGAAGGTTAATAGCTAACTTCTTCCACACTATAAAAATTTGGAAATTTAGTGACCCATGATTACCTTCAGTCAGTTGATTATCCAGTCTGTTAAATTTCATTGGATTTGTTAGTCAACATTGTTGGTCGCCAGTTTGGCCGTTTATCCCACACATTCTGACTTACAATATGGACTTTGTTTCGAAACAATACAGAAGCGGACAAGCTCACTCGCAGGCATTACTACTGATGAATACAATATACGGGTTGTTATCAAAGGTTTAGGATGTGTTTAAGCAAAATAACGTTTTTATGTACTTCATGAGGTATAGTTGCTTTACTGCAGATAGCATTGCCATTATCAGGTGAACATTGACTGTGTTTTAAGAATGCCATGAATATATCATCGTTCCATGGAATTGATTGACGACAAGTTTAATTTTCAGACAAGTTCCTCCCAGAAAATTTGCATTTCATTTGGCTCCCTGTTTTTTCATCACTAAAATCATTGAATATGTTTTAACGTTAACTCCAGTCAACTTAATTGCATGATTCCTCTGTGTGGTACTGTTCCAGCAATTCTTTGAAACGTGACTCAAACTTGTTATTTTTTATTATTTTCATTTAACGTCCAGTAATCCTTCACTTCTTTAGCACACAACATGGCAGAGAAATGAAATTTGATTTCCTCGGATTTCTCAACAAAAACACCTAAGGTTTAGTTCATTGTTAACTTTGTTGAGAATAGAAGTCATAACACAACATTTGGATAAGTTATGGATATTCGCAACAAAATATTCAGCATGTTGAACAATAGAAAATTAAATTGAAGTGATTTTGCCATTATTTTGTGCGACAGAAGCGAAGAATTACAGTGCTATAATGACCTTGTTTGACCTCCTCATTGTTGTGCTGTGTCGATCTTATTGGTTTGTGCAACTATGAGGTGTTTGTTAAGTTCAACCTACCACAGTTTAGATTTGAAACTTGCAGGAACAAGAAGCGGTTCTATGGTAAACGAGTTCGTGTTGAGTTTTTGGTGTTGTATTGCATTGTATTGCGACTGTGTGTTGTGCTGCCTTGAGTTGTCACCTTGAAATGATCAGGAAACACTATGCTTTGGATTGAAGTGCTGCACACAGTTATTGCTTTTGTAAGACTCTTGAATAATGATCTTTTGAGTAATAAATGTTTAATTTCAGTCTATTGTTAACTATTGCCATATAATTTTTATAGAGAAATAAACCTTAATGATGTCTTTTAGAGTGCAGCCTTGTAGATTGTAGTTTTGAATGTTAACTACATGAAGAATATAACCCCGTTTTTGATGTTTTAAAACTCGGAAGTGTTAATGGCAGTCGGCCAGCTGTGTCATTACCATGGTTTGTTGGACGCTGATCATTTCCTTGTGACTTGCTTTATTGTTGCGGTTGTACGTATTATGTAAAGTGAACTTTTTGTAAAGGAAATGTAATGTGTATTCATTGACCAGAGGCAGTCACCACCAGCTTAAAGACTGTCTGTTACATGTCATTAGCATCTTTAAACCTTCTGTCCAATGATAGTATGATAGTAGGTGGTATGATCTCCAGCTGACCAAGCCTTCTACCATGTTACAGTAGTGAAGCAATCTCAGTGGTGAAAATACTCAGGGTACTCCGTGTGCTGCGACCCCTACGTGCCATCAACAGGGCCAAAGGATTAAAGGTGTGTATGTGCTCATTGGTTCATTTATCAAGCTTGTATATAAGGAGTAGAAGGTCTCTTAACTTTGTCTACTAAGACAAAGAAAGCTGTAGAGATGAGTGATAGTTACAAGAGCTTGATGTACAAATCTGTTAGATGCTTAAACTGTACCAACTTGCAGATAGTTCAGAGTTAGTAAATGAAAATAACATGTTTTACCATCAGTTTCTAGTGTCCCGGAAGTTTGTTTTGGCCATTTACGGTGTGGGTGTGAATGTGGGAGTGTTTGATTTTAGCCATGTTGGTTGTCCCTACACACACACGCGCGATTCAAAACGAGGGCTAGTTCCTGCTTGCGTCTCGCTACACTGTAAGGCTTGTGGCTGTTGCATCACATCAGGTGCAGTGCAAACTTCCAGTCATGTGACCTGCTGGTACTTTAGTGGTGTTCAAACTGTGTCTTGTGTGTTTCAGCATGTGGTTCAGTGTGTCATCGTGGCCATCAAAACAATCAACAACATAGTGTTAGTCACTATGTTATTAGTCTTCATGTTTTCTGTCATCGGAGTACAGCTGTTCAAGGTAAGTCCAATATGCTGTCACGAATGGTTTAACGGCACCAGGGGGCCCCCTGCTTTAGATATTGTTACATTTTGCGCCTAGTAACTCGTGACTACTCTACTACATAACAGACGTGGTGATGTGTTCACCATACTGTTCTTAATTTCGATTTTGTAGGTTTTAGTAAGTGTGTTACATAGTGCGTCGCCACTATCCGCTGTATGTAGATCATAAACTTGCTTATTGTGAGATGTGCCGGGGCCCCTTATTGGATATTGTTACCTTACTGGATGAGGCATTGCATTGTATCTTATGCATGTTCTAGGGACGGTTCTACAAATGTACAGATCTCTCCAAGCTGAATGCAGAAGATTGCCAGTAAGTGTTTTAGCTGTCGTTTCAATGCAGTTTCTCCTTTTATTAATTTGTTGTATAATATTCATGCATTCTCTAACAGATTAATACATATCCATCAAAATATAAAGTTCCACTGGTAAATACACGGACTACCTAGATGGTGTGTTATTCCTTGTGTTGTGTTGCAGGGGTAAATTCATCGAGTACATAGATGGTGACATAAACAAGCCAATAGAGAAGGAGAGGCAGTGGGAAAACAGTGAATTGAACTATGACAACGTGGGCGTGGGGATGCTCACTTTGTTTGCTGTCTCCACATTTGAAGGCTGGCCTGGGTAAGATACATACATACACATACGCATACCCATAAATTGTTATTATAATCCTAAGATCTTGATATATTTGCAAAAAGACAACATTCAGAATGATATGCTCACAAAATGTTCATGAATTGTCATTTTGAAGGAACATCGATTCTTTCAGAAAGGCCAAGTTTCTTAAAATTTTGAGTAGAGGTTACTTAATTATACAAAATTGTGGAAGATATGATTTTGTTACTCCATATATACGAGAGTATATTTCTGCCAGCAGATGTTGTGAAAATAAGTGATGTTAAACTCTTCTTTTTACAGGTTACTCTACACATCCATTGATTCTAATGAGCAGGACAAAGGTCCCATCTACAACTACCGCCCATTTGTCGCCATATTTTACTTTGTATTTATCATCATCATCGCGTTCTTCATGGTCAACATTTTTGTTGGTTTTGTCATCGTCACCTTTCAAAATGAAGGCGAGCAGGAATACAAGAATTGTGAGCTGGACAAGAACCAGGTATGGCTTATCAGTGAAGTGGGTGGGGCTGGACAAGAACCAGGTATGGCTTATCAGTGAAGTGGGTGGGGCATTGAGTAAGTGGGAGTGGTTCTTGAGGTTTTGGGCGGGGTTTGGTGGTATTTTCATTGAGTGATGTGTACCTTGAGTTGTTTTCAGTAGGTCTTTTACTGGCGAGGTTTTTTGTGTTTTTTAAAGAAATTTTGGTTGGTTACGTACCTTTACAATTGACGTAATGGCCCCAAACTGTCCATTGTTGAGGTTTAATTGATTTAAATTCAAATTATTTTGGTGCCAAGCTTGAAATGTCAAATGTGTGTCGGATGTATGTGAGGAACTGTGGGATATGAATTTCAACCAAAATCCTTCATTTACTGTCGGTAGTGTTTTTTTACTTTCTTGAATAGTCTACCTTGCAAATACGTAAGATGTAATTTTAGAATGAAATAAAACAATGTATGTGCAACTTACCCAGAAAGTTTCACAACTGCTCGCCAACAAATAACAATTTTCGACCATTTTAGTAATTGCACGCTATGTTCTGTGTACTCTTGAAATGTATTTAGGAAGTGCAGTAAGTTTTAAACAAAACTTGACAGTAAAAGAGTTAGTCAGAACATTAAGGGCCACCATATTCCAGTACGACCTTGCAATGAACAAGTATTGCTACTGTAAGAATAAGGTAAACTGAGCGAGTGCAGTAGGTGTGTATTAAAGTATCCTTAAGACGCCCTCTGTTACTGTTGTAGCGCAAGTGCATAGAGTTTGCATTGAAGGCCAAGCCACAGCGGAGGTATATACCTAAGGCCAGGTTCCAGTACAAAGTCTGGTGGTTTGTCACCTCGCGGCCCTTTGAATATGCCATATTTTTCCTAATTTTGATCAATACCATATCACTGGCAATGAAGGTAGGTGTAACCACTGCTTGAAAGGAATTTATACTTGTTTGAAACTAAGTTATTGACAACTGGCCTATAGATTTTTTTATTTAAATTTCTGTTTCTTTGCAGTGATTTTCAAAGGCGACGTTTGTACAGTTTTGTGGTATTCACTGTATCAGTGTTTGAAGCTAAACTACAAAACCTGTTTTTGATGCAAACATGTTTTTCCAGATTAAAGCATTCTTATAAATATCTAGTGATTTAGGAAAGTTCTTAACACATTTAGAATTAGAATTAAAGCCAATTCAGTTTTCTGAAATTACGTTAATTTTGAAAATGGTTTATAAGTAAGAAATACTCATTTGCTTAATGGTTTTGATACTGAGGTTGCCATTGTAATTCGTGTGTAGTTGTTTCATGAGTGACGTACAAGTTGTGAGTATATTTCTTTATGTGTTAAGCGTTGCTGTGAATATCCATTATGCAGTTGTGTTGTGATAAGATTGTTCAAAGCTTGCTTTGAATATTCACACTGTTGCATTATGTCTGCTATTGCAGTGATGCAGTTGTTTAATGTCAGCTATGAATATTTGACCATTACATCATGTACGCAAATCTTGTTTCAGTACAACAAACAGCCTGATGGCTATACAGGTGCTGTAAACTATATGAACATAATATTTGTTCGTTTTATCATGTATGCAAATCATGTTTCAGTACGACAAACAGCCTGATGAGTATACAAGTGCCTTAGACTACATGAACGTGATATTTGATCATTACGTCATATGTATGCAAATCTTGTTTCAGTACGACAAACAGCCTGATGACTATACAAGTGCCTTAGACTATATGAACATGATCTTCACAGGGGCCTTCGCCCTAGAGTGTATACTTAAACTGGTAGCATTTAAATTCAAGGTAATATCCCACACTGCCAATTGTGTCTTCATTTCAGCAAATGTGACAATGAGCTTATTACTTATATGACGTGTTGATTGTCACGATCCATTGACCTTGTTTCAGACCACTAATTTGATTGGTCACTTGCCTTGACGAATCATAATCATGATCAATTCTCTGTAGAAGGTTGCAGTCAAAAATCTAGCAAACTTTAGATGAGAAATTAGCGAAATTTACTGCTGTGTGAGTTCTTGACAATCAACGGTCATATGACAAAATGAGCACTTTGTTGACAATGAACAACAGTTGTCACTTCCTGTTGGTCCCAGTTGCTGTCAGTCATCGTCCCCTTCCTGTGATAGGTTGGCTTCATGCCCATATTAGGAAGTGGCAATTGTGTCCATACAATTCCTCCAATACTGTTGCAGTATGATGTTGTCATAGTTTCCACCTGACTGTTGTAGTACCATGGTCAAGGAGAGGTGTACACTGAATTCCTGGATGTGTTGAATTTGATTTTTACGTCAGCGTTCGCCCTGGAGGCCATTCTCAAATTGATGGCCTTTAGGTTTAAGGTATTTTCGGGTGAAGTTACCAATTTAACTGTTAGTATTGTCTGCATTTAGATGATGAATCTTGTCTTAAGCATGACCACTCTGGTTTTGTGATAATCATTTCATTTTTTTCTTTAAACTTTTAATTTTTTCTGTTTTAAAACGTTATTTGCATCGTACAGTTTCGAAATTATCGTATAGATCTGTCTTTCAGTTCATTGTCTTCAATTTTTTATCAATATTTTAACAGAAGTATTTGAGTTTCTTTGTAATGCTTCTTCCATTCTTGAATACTAAAAGAAAATTTCTCAAGTGATTAGCTTGAGGAATGGGTTTGAAATTAGTTGATTTGATTCATCTCTTAAACTGCGACATGGTTGGGTAAACCTTTAATACTGTAGTGGTTCTATTGAGAGTGTGGTTCTTTGTGTGGTTAGCACTACATCTTACTACCAGGTGTATGATACCCTTGAACTAACACAACGTTATACCCTACCATTGACAGTGTGTACCTTAACAATGAATTTGGTGACACTGCACTTACCCCTCAGACCAACATTTCTGTACGCACGGCGTGCTCACCAGGTAAATAACATTCATAATGGCTACAGGGAATGGTAAAATCTCCCCAATTTTAGACTAACAGAAGTTATGCCAAAATTGGCCCTTTATATTCTTGTGAATGGTCAGAATTTCCCAGAATTGCTGTCATGTGGTAGCTGTGTCATAGATCTGTAAATATTGGGTATTGTTGATATTTTATTAAAAATGTAGAAATAAAAAATTCACTAGTCGGCTACATGTTGTCCTTAGTGGGTGAGATTTTACCTCAGCTGAAGAATTTTCTGCCCTTCTCTCTATTGTGTCAAATGCATTCTCATAATCTACAATTAAGTGAAGCAACATGTGCTGTTAAAAGTATTCCAATTTGGCTTGTGTCTTCTCTTGTATAGGGCTTTATGCTTGGGCTCTTAGCTAGCGGCACACCAGGCTTGCCACAGCCAAAATATTTTGAAATAAAGTGCTGTAATCCATTTTATATTGCAAGTTATACCCCCTTTCTACTTTTATGACCGGGTTTATAAATAGTTTACCATATACTGAAAATGTAATTATTCCATTAAAATAAGGTCCGTGTTTAAACAGGTGAAAACAGTCATTCATCAAGACTGTTGTTTAATGACCTTGTAGATTTTGATTTTCAATTTTGAAATCAATTTGATCAGGTGACCATGGCTTTTTAGTAAAGTTGAGCAAAACAATGAAGGGTACGTTATCTGCAAAACAACATCTTCTGTTATTAATGTGCAAGATAGGTGAAATTTCAAAAACTGTTGCAGTGTTTTTTGTAAAAACTCTTCATCATTCATAACCACCATTTCCGAGATATGTTTTTCCAAAATCAACCCAGTTTAGCCAAACATTTAGGTCACACAACTGAACCTTAACCATTTTTTGATGCTGCTTTTGCAAGATTGGCCTGTGGTAATTTTCGTATCATGTTCAATATGGAAGATGATGCCCGTCCCCTTTCATTACGTCATCTCCTGTGTCCCTCAAGGGGGCGCTGCTGGAGTGGGTCCTTACTATTGTTGTACGAGTGACCAGTCTTTTTGTTCACCTTTATTGTCCAGTTCCTGTTGTGTATTGGCATGTTTTATGTGTTTCCCCAGTTTGGGGTGAATCCTTACATTAATATATCCAGTTGACACCCTTCTTAATATCACATTGACAGTGTTATGTGAAACTTATTTGAATACATTTACCTGTTGAATAATTGCCAGATTTTGCCTTCCTATACCTGTATATAATATTTGACACAGTTTCGCAGTGCTATATCTGTATATAATATTAGGCACAGTTGTGCATTGCCAATTCTTTGTCATTCCGTTTCATAAATTTGCAGCTCGTGATTTAGATCTGCAAACCAAATCTCAAAATTTGCTTCTTGTGGCTTAGAATGTGTTACACTGTTATTTTGAACTAGTGATTTTCTCATTAAAAGCATACTGTATGTAGCACACTGTTGATGATTGTTAATTTGGCTCTGTTTTGAAAGTGACGTGCTGTTTGTCTATCCATTACAGAATTACTTTGGTGACCCATGGAATGTGTTTGACTTCATTATTGTTGTGGGTAGTTTTATTGACATCATCTACACGGCAGTTAACGTAAGTCTTGCTCTGCAAATCATCATTTTTCATTGCCTCCCAATTGTGTCGCTGGCTCTTATCTTTTCTTGTCATCTTCGAGCACAAAGCAAAGTATTCGACTAGCAGTTCGCTTTCTAATCATGCATATTCAAGATGACTAAATCAGTAATCTCTTAACGGCGTTCAGCTAAATTAACTATCAGGCTTACTTTTTTGAATTTGATTTTTTGCATTAAACTTATGTGCCTTCTACACTCAACGTGAGTTGAGTCTTCTAATTGGATGAGTTTTCTCTTGTGTGAACTATGACCTTTTGCTTGTCTAAATATTTCTTGCACAATTGAAGGATTGGTGCTTGCTTGTCAGAAGAATGTACGTTGAGTTTGGCGAGATGTTGAAATCATGAACTCACTCCAAGCTCTGAGAATTCCTCTTTTAGAGAAAGTTTGTGAAAAAGACTGTTTTAGTCAATGCTCATAGATTTCTCTCTGTACTGGCTGGTGGCTAGCAAAACACATAGAACATTATTGATAGTCCACCATGTGTGAGATACACTGTAGTAAAGTGTCTCTCGTATAAAATAATATGTGTGAATTAAATTTGCATAATCTATTCTATTTTTAGATTTTACATTTTAACCATTTGCTCGATTATCCATATTAAAAGGATACCAAACCAGCTTTTGGCCTATTAACAGATATTGAAAGCAACTTTCCTACCCAGTTCTACGAAACGAAATAATGTTATGTAACCCTCGACTTCCCTCAAAAGTTTGGTGCAAAAATTAAAAACGTACAAAGTCTGCGGCAGATACAAATGTGACCTATACGTTAGGAGAGTTACTTGACAACTGTAGTGAAATACCACCCATCAAGAAGCAAATTATCCAGTCTATGGTGACACAGGGGGAATTTTTTGTTGAATCCTACTTTTGTCTCTCAAGTGTGATGCCATTGGTCCATTAGAAGGTGACACAATGAGAAGTGGTTGAAATCGGGGTTTAGTATCCTTTTAGTAACTGAGATGAACACATTTGAACTCTATGACTGTTTAAGTGTTGTTCACACATCGGCCACACACCAGTTACCTGTTAGTTTGTCTATCCAAAGACAAAGGTCTCCCTAGTCTCAACATGTCCTTCCTCGAAGTTGTTGACCAATACTCCCTCTGATTTACTGGAAATTTTTTGTTATTAGCAATCATTGATTTGTTAAGAAGCACTCTCGTCCATATATATTGTACAGTTGTCTTTGAAACTTTGTTGTTTATGTTTTAGAATTAGGTGAAATCATTAGCTTCTCCCTATTCAATACATTCAATTCAATGTATTCTCTACTTTTATTTGTAATTTTTATGTAATGCAAAAAGACCGATTTCACAATAATTTTTAAGGGCGCTTAGATGTAATTTTTACCCACCACAAAGATATCGCCTTTGGCTTTGTAACATTGTGAGTATTCCATTGAAATTGCCTTCTTGTTCCACTATGTTCCACATTTTTGGTTATCTACTATGTGCGCCTTCTTTTGACAAAAAAGAAGCCCGAAATTACTTGCCTTCCTTGTCTTGGGCGGTTCATTACATGCCAGTTGGATAGCCGGTATTTCAGCCTCGTCTTTTTGCATTACTTCTCATTCTTAGTGTGTTTTTCAGTTGTTTTCAATTTGTGATTCTCTTAGGCTCTTCTTTACCAAGCGGTATGTAAACGACGAGACACTATGTTTTACCAAAGTTTCAGTTAATTGTCACAAGATGTCAGTTCACTAGCTGTTGTCTTCTCCTCAATGTTTATCTAGATCTCCTATGTAGGTCACTAACTCACACTGTCCCAGGTGAATCATGTTCTCCAGCTGATGAAACCAAGTCAAGACACCACCCAGTCACAATTGTCCTTATCAATCTCATTGTTATACCTCACCCATATTGCACTAGACAGTCCATTAGTTCACACAGTCACTGCCAGGGGGCACATATCAGGAAGTGACCTGTAGACTGTATTCATGTGTGTTTGAAGTAGCCTTCTGTGGTTTTTGGCAAACATTGATTTCAATGCATTTGTTTGGACACGTGCTTTATGGTGTAGATAAAGTACAATGATTGTGAACTCTTAGCCATTTTTGGTGGCAATTGCTTAATAACCATAATTTATTTTTTATGATACGGCTCAAAATACTTTCGTAAACAATGTTTTGCTTAATATTTGCTTTAGGCTTTTTCTCAAAGCTTTGTTATTTTGAATTCAACAAGTATGTAACAGAAATATATGGACTTCATCTTATGTTTTTTGGAATGCAATGTATTGGCAGATTACAGCTTAAGAGATGTGTAACATAATATATCTGGCCTATTCACATGGTGCAGTGGGCCTGGCCTTGCAGCCTAAACATGCCTGATGTACCCCCAAAAGGCATCAGACCACCTGTACTCTGACACTTTTTTCTTCTGCTTAGTTTTTTATCTATGCGCGAGCTGCGCATTTCTTTATAAAGCCATCTTTCTGACAATTGTTATGATCAAGCTGTATGTGCTTGACAGAATTATTGGCTTTGTCAGAAAACGGTGCACTAGAGGCATGCCCATTACAAGCGGGGATCACAACGTCAGATTTGCCAAAATGCATAGCAATGCTTATTCTAACTTCGAACTGAACTATACGTATCCATGATAATGTACAGTACTTCACCAATAAAATTAAATAAATTTCCATGAATTATAATTTATTAAAAGCTGAGTAGTGTAACCATGTGATCAAAGTACCCATGTCAATGGGCCATTGACAGAAGATGACTGCAATCTACCATGCAAGCTTCCATTGTATGTTGGTCTTGTGTTGACTCCTATAATCAGATACCACCTTCTGTTGTCCTTACATGCAGAGTGAAGAGGTTTGTTATACCTAGTATCCAACAATCTGTATCGTTACGTAACGTTATGTAATGTTATGTAATGTTATGCAAAACACTGCATCTTTGTGTTGTTGCATTCATGTTGAAATTTTGGGCTGAACGGCTAACTGAGTAGTGTTCCGTAGACCAAGTTTCGTACAAGAAAAATAAGCTTTCGCAAAATTTTGTCAAAGTCACATGCGTGAAAGGCGAGTATGCTTGCTCAGGATCTAAATAGCCAATCCTAGCAAAATGGCAGCCGTTAAAGTGATTGCACGGTGGGCTTGGAATGTTGAATTGTGGGATTGAATTGATTGTCTCGGTTTCATTAGAGAAGATTTTTGCTGCACAAGTGCAAACTAATGTCATGGTCTACGGAATGCAACCCTGTGGCAAGTCAAGTGTTTAAACAGCAGTGCTGGTACTAGTGTTTAAACTATAACCTGAGGTAGACTACTGTATCAGGGGTGTATCTTAGATGTCTGAAGTAACGTTATATTGAAAACACTGCGGTGTTCATGAGACACTATCAGAGACTTTCAAAATGGATCACTTGTGAATTACTACATCCAGTAGATGTTAAGTACCCTGATGTTGGCCAGGTGAAATATATCAATTGTTTCTTTCTGTACAGCGGGGCTGGTGGTGGGTGATTAAACCACTCTGTTTTTATACCCACAAAATAACTACTAGATGTTTTAACTGATACATCTAAAAATGTATCAGTTGTTAAATAGGTTAAACTGTTGACTTGGACACTTCTCATATATCAACAATTCCCTGTACATTTGTAGTTGGAAAATAATGCTACCTACTGACTATAAAGTTAAATCTCAGTCCTATACCGTGCAGAAAATGAATAACAAACTTACCATACACTTATGCCTTTTAAGAGTTAAATAAACAGCCAAAGCCCGATTTGTTAACAACTGAAAGCCAAAAGAGGTTCATGACAGCCACCATAGTGGAGATTCATTGACTATGTCATTTATTCGTTAGATAAATACTAGTTGTCATTCTAGGTTTATTGTTAAGCCCAGTTGTATGCAAGTCATCGATAGTGTGAGGATGTAGCCAGCATGTATGCATGACAGTCATTCACTTCTTTGCATGTGTTGCCTGCGTTACTTGGCAACTGTGCACAGGTTTGGGGGTCAGTTTGGGTACTCTCTGTGAGTTCGGGGGACCAGTCGTCTTCCGTCGATGGTCCTCTTGTGCAAACTATCTCAGTAAACATTTATTGAAGTTCTGAGGAATATAGGTTGGTGCTCTTATGTACCTAGTCATTTTGATCATAATAATATGTTCTTTTAATTCTTACGTTTAGATTTATTTTATCATGTTAATCCTATCATTTCATCATGTGTAGCTGAATGTGTTTTCATTTCATTTCCTCATATAATCTGGCCAAAGAAGAACAAATTACATTCTTTTGCTTTGTGTTGTTTTGAGAAATCTCAAATCCTGGCGAATTTTTGTAATTTTTGAATTTTTTGTGAATTCTTTTTGTGTAGTCTAAAATATTGTTTAACGCGTCATGTGTTGGACGCTAATAGTGGAAAGTTTACTATAATGTCCAGTTTAACTTCAGTCTGTACACAGCTTTGGTGTCCTTCAGGTTAGTTTGAAAAAGTAGACAGTTTAGGTCTTTCCGCAAGCTTTCTGCTGAGACACTACTTCGGTTCCCAAAACAGTTGTTTACTTGTAGTTGCCATAGTGATCAAAGAGAGTCCAATGGCACATTTCTGTCCAGGCCTGTCAGTCTGACATCTTCTTGGGAATGGTACTTAATTCTTTAAGAGCTCAGCTCATAAATGCCAGAGCATCAACATCCGACACCACTGATCCATCTTCTCTTGCTCGCATATATACTTTAGCCTTTTTGTTTTACAGGAAACAGTAGGTCATGTGCACCGTGAGAACTGAATCTAACTCGAATGTGTGATTTCACCTTGCCAAAAGTGAACAGCTGCGTGTTGTTCAGTTGTGGGTCGGGTGTGGATTTTGAGCTTTTGTCTTTATGTGCCACTGAGCCAATTTGTGGTTTAAACTAAACTAATGCATAAGCTATGAGAGTATTTAATTAGGACTAAGTTGCTATCAGGGCGTTAGTTGTGTTGTTTCAATCTGGTGTGAGCAATTTCAGTTAGCAATCTGTCTATGTCTACCTGCGTTGTCTGGGTAATGGTACTTTATTCATTGAGAGAGCTGTCCTATCAGAACAGTGTGTCGGTTATAAGATGTCAGTTGTCTCCGCTGTAGTGCTGTCCTTGTTATCTGCCACCCATCACCAGCTTGTGTTTCTGTCTACTGGCTGGCATGCTTTGGCTTAATCTAGGTTGTCTTGTTAATACTGGTGTACCCTGACTGCTTTACCCATAATCCCGTCCTGTGACAACCTTTGACCTTTGGCATGGAGTGTGTCTTGCTACTAGCTGGTGTGTGCATTGACGTATTTGTGTTGAAGTCGTGCAGTAAATGGTGTTTGTTGTTCACATATGAAGTTCAAAAAACTCAATTCTTTGGTGTTCAGGTATGATGTTTACAAAACTCAACCCTTTAGTTTCAGTATCACGTAAAAAACTACTGATTATTGAAAACGAGACCAATGTTTATGATAAAAACCACAATTGGAACAACTTTTACGAAAATAATTTGGTCGCATTTTACACCTGCCTATTTTGTTATAGTATCATGTTTCTCCTTCTGGTTGTCAGTTCTTTTTTGTGTGGAGGAAACTTCTTCTTTATCGTTTGGCACACGTAAAGCAATCTTGATGCTCTTATGAGTTGCTTTTTAAAACTTGAATGTATGGATGTTCTGGGAACACTTCTAAGTAGAGGTCCCCTGAAAGGTTATTGTTTGCTTAAGTGGCTGCTGGTTAAATCATTTTGATCTTTGATGGCTTTTATAGAGCTGCGGGTTTTTAGATTCAATTAAGCAACGCATGTGCGGCTCCTTTTTGCAGTTGTTGTGTTTGACACGCGACTTACGTCCTTTTTATAGCCTGGAAAAAACATAATCAGCATCAATTTCTTCCGTCTATTCCGTGTGATGCGTTTGGTCAAACTACTGAGTCGAGGGGAAGGTATCCGCACGCTTCTCTGGACCTTTATCAAGTCTTTCCAAGTAAGTTGACCACCTAATGTACTGTATGGACCATTTAATGTCCTGTATAGACCTAATGTACTGTATGGTCCACCTGATGTACTGTATGGCCCATCTGATGTACTGTATGGACCACCTGATGTACTGTATGGACCACCTGATGTACTGTATGGACCACCTGATGTACTGTATGGACCACCTGATGTACTGTATGGACCACCTGATGTACTGTATGGATCACCTGATGTACTGTATGGACCACCTGATGTAATGAATGGACCACCTGATGTACTTTGTAGATGGGATGTCGGGCTTTTTGATAACAGTAGAAACATAGTTTTGACATGTGTACCCGATAGATCATTCATTTTATTCTTTTTTTCATGAAACCGATTACACATTATACCTAGTAT
>NMRA01000767.1:136628-158898 GCA_002633005.1 Phoronis australis
AGGGCTGGAACACCTAGTATCCTATGGGGGTGTACATTGAGGGCTAAAACACCTAGTATCCTATGGGGGTGTACATTGAGGGCTGAAACACCTAGTATCGTATGGGGGTGTACATTGAGGGCTATATTTTTAGAATTTGCCTGCTTAATTGTCTAAGATGCTTTATACACAACACTACACATGGTCATGTTGTTGACTATGTTTCATTGTCTAAGATGCTTTATACACAACACTACACATGGTCATGTTGTTGACTATGTTTCATTGTCTAAGATGCTTTATACACAACACTACACATGGTCATGTTGTTGACTGTTTCATTGTTTTTTGCAGGCTCTTCCATACGTAGCACTACTCATCGTCATGTTATTTTTTGTTTACGCCGTTATTGGCATGCAGGTAAGTACAAAGTATTGTATCACCTGTTAAACATGCTTGTGTTGGACCCAGTCAATCCAAGAGATTTTATCTCAGCATTGTGAGATCCAAAGTACCCGAAGTTCTGGATGGACGTCTGTGATAATTAGTGTAGAAACAGTTTAGCTATGTTTGACTAGGACGACTTTTACTGTGTTTTGGTTATTCTGTTTTCTTTCACGGTGGTGTAGTAGGCCTGTGTTAGTAAAAAGTTTAAGGTGTCTGAGTGGCCAATTATCTGATGGTGGGGTGCCTAGGAGTGACGAAATTCTAGATTAATGTGGTTGCTAAGTGGCGGGCAAAATGAGGATATGTAGTAATAGTGTAGTCAATACAATGACTTGTTGTTGGTTGTTCTTCACACTTGTCTGAGTGGTTATGTTTGTGTTCACGGATCATACACTGCATGGTCTGAAGGCTGTGGATGTGCAATGTTCATTACATCGTGATGTCATTTGCCCATTGTATTATGTTTTGTATGTTTGCAGGTGTTTGGTAAAATTGCTCTTGACAGCGATACTTACATCACACGCAATAACAACTTCCAGACATTTCCTGAAGCAATATTGGTGCTGTTCAGGTAGGCATTATAGACATTGGTTAATAGTAGAATAATGGGTCTGTACAGCTGTGGCCCACTTGAACTCTGGTGTATGTGTCTTGTCATTCTGGACAGTAACTCCATCTTATAATCAATGAACTATCACGGAAGCTGTCTACAAAACTTACATAGTACGTTAATTAAGTTGAAAATAACTTTTGCGGTTTATGGAATTATTAAACAGACATTTGGAGTTGTGCAAAAATGTTCAAATACGATTAGAACCAGAAGTTTGTCTCACTTTATGCATGTGTGCGTGTATAGACTATATTGTGTACTCTACCAACCCATTCTGTGCTGTGTCACCTCACTCCTCAGTTGACCTCTGTATGTCACTTTACAGATCGGCCACTGGGGAGGCTTGGCAGGAGGTCATGCTCGACTGTGTCAACAGTACTGCTGTCATCTGTGACAGCCAGTCTGACACACCCGGAAAGCCAGGGTGCGGCAATAACTTTGCATACTTCTACTTCATCTCTTTCTATGCAATCTGCTCCTTCTTGGTAAGTGCAGGGCCACACATCAACAGCAACTGGTGGTGTTGGGGAGAGTCATACTGATACATCTCCACCTGGTGGTAATGGGTGGAGTCATATTGATGTGTCACCATGTAGCGAGTGGTATTGGGGAGACTCGTATTGACATATCTCCACCTGGCGGTGATGGGTGGAGTCATAGTGCTACATCTCCACCTACTGGTGTTGGAAATAGTTACATTGATATCATATTCATCGCCATCTACTGGTGGTGATATCTGGGGGAGTTGTGGCAACTGGTTGCTTAGCAACAGTGTGTTAGAGGCAATAAGAGCACTAACTACAGATAGTAATTGTGTCAACTTGTTGACTTGATTATGCGGTGAAATATCCTGTTAATGTTGAGTCTTTGACTACAGTTGTCATTTATAAGTGAACATGATTGTCCACTTATACTCCGTTTTTAATTTTTATTAAATTTTGATTCATCTGAAACTATCACTGTCCGTCTCAATTTTGTTAAATTGGGAGAGATAATTTGAAACCGCCAAATTGTGTGCATATAAATGGGAGTTTAGTGGTTATGTAATAGATGAAGAGATAAGAGACACTTGGGTACAGACATTAGTAAAAGTTCACAGACTGATTCTTCACGTTTGATCAATTTTAAATGTTTTTTTGCATGTTTTAAGAATTATATTATTGTTATTATTCCTTTTTCTGGCATGTTTCATTACATGTACATTAAATCTCAATGTTTGTTTTTGACTGTACTTAATAAGTAACAACTGTTCAAACCTTGTTTGTTTGTGTTTTACAGGATTTTTTCAACTTTGTGTTTTTAACAAGAGCAAATGATTGTTTATTTATTAGTTTTTAATTTTACCTTAAAATGGTTATCAATTTACATATCATGAAATAATAGTACTTTTGACCTTGACCATTCACTTGCCAATGCATCAGTGATGGTACGCGTAACTTATTCCTAAAACAGGCGAGAAATGGTTCATGGGCTTGGAAGAAATGACTGATTGTTATTGTTTCAGAGCATGCGCGGCACCTAAAATACCCGCCGGTCGCAGCAAGCCAACTTGTAAAACTTAGTCTCAATCAATATCCAACTGTTAGCTGTTTCAAATCCCAGAAGTAACCTCTAACATGTATCAGGAGTCACCTCTAATTTGTATCGGGAACTGATGATAATTCAAGACCCAGTTTCACAACTGCAGTAAATGGTCTGAACCAAAAGTTAGCTTTTGTGACAAGCTGATAGGCATTTCGTCAAAAATATAATTTTTATGTCAAGATTGCTAAAGATGCATAGTCTCATTAAATTGTGAATATGCAAATGAAGTACTAATTTACTAACAATCCTGGTCTTCCAGTGTGCGGAAAACCATCCGAGAACCAGTTTCCATATGTACAATCTCACGAAAGTCTGGTTTTGCGAGACTATTTTTATGAAATGAGTTTGGTAATATTTCATCATTACGCTAAGGAAACAAGGCACAGTTTTTATTGTTATTTCCTTATTTAACTATCAAATAATGATTACATAATATTTGGAATTATTAGATTTTTTATAATTTATGTTCACACTGTCTTGTTTTTAAGTGTTTCAGTTGCAGTGTTTTCTTTAAAACCACTATTTATTTACAAATTGTTTTCCTGATAATCTTTTACTCACAGTTCTCTAGGAAGTCACTAGATGGAGCTTGCTACAAATTTATATATTCACGGTTTTGATGAGACGGCGCATCTTTAACTCATGAATTGTGCATCCTGTTGCTTATGGGAGGCCTATCTTCACTAAAAACTGAGATAATCGTGCCTTTGAAGTGCGAGATTAATGAAGCTAGTGAAATAATAAAGTACTCTTTATTGTGTATACCACGCACTACCTTTGTTGACGGGTTCTGGCATTTACATTTTGTGCCTATTAGATTTTGAACGAATGCTACTTTAAACGTCGGTCAATTAACTTATTTTTATTTTCTACGTTAATTATTGTGTGGACTGCATTTCCTGAAAACTTGCTAGTCTTATGTCTTACCAGTGCTGCTTGGTGAGACAGGCCCGGCACTGTTGAATAGTTACAGTAGACTGCTCTAACAGACTGTTGTCTGGTGTTTTCCTTTCATGAAATGCAGTTCAACTTGGAGGTTTTTATTCTGTTGTCAAACTCGAAACGTTTTGTGAAAGTTCAGCATTTGAGTGGAGTTTGATACTTGTATTCAAATTGGTTGCATTTTGTCGAATTTTGTTCTATTTTTAGTGTTGTGTTTGAATCGTTTTGTTCATCTGCTTGCTTTATTAGGTCATCAACTTGTTTGTGGCCGTTATTATGGACAATTTTGACTATCTTACACGTGATTGGTCAATACTCGGCCCGCATCACCTTGACGAGTTTGTAAGATTGTGGTCTGAGTATGACCCTGATGCCAAGTAAGTCCACCAGGGGGAGGTAACTGTAGTTGCTTGCCGCACGCTGTCTTCAACTTCTCGCCAGTGTTCAGTCCTCACAAGGCTTTGTTGATGTCAAACCAAGTTTTTTATTCAACTAGTCTTGCCGAAAATTGAATTCTATTTTATGTATCCGTAAATCATACATTCGGAGAATATTTTCTCTAACACCTGGTGTTTTTTGTTTTAAATGAATCTTATCTATTCTAATCTTGAGAGGATTGTAAGAGCTGAAGTGTTGGCCAGAAGTCTGTTTCTTTCTCTTTCTCTAGGTGGTAGTCCTGTTGATGTTGTAGTTCCTTTAGAAAAGTAGTTCCCTCAGTTGGCGCAGTAATCTGTAGCTGTGTGTAATCCGGCCCATCTCTGTTTGACCTATCTTCAGATCCTCAACTTGTTCGTTGCCATCATCATGGACAATTTTGACTATCTCACGCGTGACTGGTCCGTGCTTGGACCTCAACATCTGGAGATGTTTGTCCAAGAGTGGGCACTCCATGATCCCGAGGGGACGTAAGTGTGCCGCCTGTGGCGGACAGTTTGAACCCTTGACTTTCTGAGTCGTTGACCTGGGTGTCTACCCTAAACTTACTTGTACTAGGTTGGATCCTATTTATTGCATTGATTTTGTGTTTGGCCAAATAACAATGAGATTATATTTTAAAATTACGTTTCTATTGTATTTTAAAATGCGCATCAGATTCATACAGCAGAAGAACTGGACAGTTGTGAAGACATGGTCAGTGAGGAGGCATACTAAATGCATTCCTTCGCATGGAGATCACAAGGCCAAGGCTGCATTCTGCTGTAGAGGATTCTCATGCAGCTTTTGTGGGGAAGAATATTTGTTATAGAATGGAAACGAGGAATTTTACGAATACTGGTGAAACGCTCATCTTTCAGTCACGTTATTTTGCGTGATCTTGCTTTTTGTGAGTTTTTGCATTGACGAAACGCAGCCTAGCTTCGGATCTATAAGAAGGTGCAAGGTTGTGACGCCCCCTGTTGCGTGACTTGCATACTGCTGCAACATCACATACACTTTCCACTCTGGTCATGAGCCAGGATCTGTGTTTGATGTATGCTTTCTCACTGATGGTTATTCAATGAAGAGATTCCTACTCAAAAGTAGCTGGTTTCATGGCAATCTCAAACACGGGTCGGTTTTTATAAGGTGGAATACTTAAGAGCTGATATTAATATGTTTAAATTGCTTTGTAAAATCCAACCTAGTGCAAACGTTTTAATTTCACTTTTGAGCCTTTGAAATTTTTGACTTTTTCGTTTGATTCTTAACCATCTCTTACAGCTTATACCTTGGAGTTATGATCTATTGTCATTCAGACCGTGTGTAAATGAACATATCCAACGTGTCCCCTACTTGCGCAGTAGTTGAACCAACACATGCGGTTTGCTGGGGCTAGGAGGGATGAAACAGTGCTTTGAAGAGTCGCTCACACCTGCGTATTCCCCGTAACCATAGATATCCATCTCCATAGTTTCCCCGCTTTGTCCAAGCAGTAGTTGCCAATCAGTGCATGCACTAACCTCAACCACACTGTATTAACCCAATCTGTGCTACACCCTCGTAGTTGGGCAACAGTTTTAGACAATAACGCTTTGAACGTTATTTAGCTACAGGTGAGGACCATTAACTTGTCACTTTTATAACCTACTAAACTGTTCTTTGTGCAATCTAAGCATAAATATACGCACTTTGTTGTGTCAATAATGTTCTACATTGTATATTATTTATCCCACATTGACGATAGATCGAACATAAAACATTAGGATGGATCACATTACTATAAACAATTAGACAAACTTGGCAAAACGAGGTTCAGTGTAGTTTGCTTGTGTATAGGTGTTTGTTAGTCGGATTTTTTTATAACAGCAAACTGTGATGTTAGTTGGCATTATGTCACTGAGAGCAGACCTTTCGTACTCTGTCAACTGCTAGCTGACATTATGTCACTCATAGCAGACTGTTCACACGTCAACTGCTAGTTGTCATTATGTCACTCACAGCAGACTGTTCGCACAATGTCAACTGCTAGTTGGCATTATGTCACTCACAGCAGACTGTTCACACAATGTCAACTGCTAGTTGGCATTATGTCACTCACAGCAGACTGTTCACACAATGTCAAGTGCTAGTTGTCATTATGTCACTCATAGTAGACTGTTCATACTCTTGTCAAGTGCCAGCTGGCATCATGTCACTCACAGTAGACTTCACACAATGTCAACTGCCAGCTGACATGTCTCTCAGAGCAGACTGTTCACACAATGTCAACTACTAGTTGGCATCATGTCACTCACAGCAGACTGTTCACACAATGTCAACTGCTAGTTGCTGTAGTCGTTTCACTGAACATAAGCATTTGTCACTTATCAAATTGAATTTCAGTCTTTTTAGTCATTTCCTGAATATCTTTAATCATGTATTTTTGTACCCTGATTTAATTAATTAATTAATATATTATAGGCATCTCAAAAGTTCTTGAAGGTCCATAGAAAAATCTAGAAAACCAGTGACTGGAGAAGATATGAGTTTATCATACAAAACCAGTAACTAGAGAAGATATGAGTTTCTCATACAAAACCAGTAACTAGAAAAGATATGAGTTTATCTTACAAATTAAAAAATAAAAATGACAAAAAATTTGTTATTCCTGTTATAAACAAAGTGTATTTACTTCTCATCAATGAAAACATTGATTAGATAGTGTTNTTCTACACTGTATATTATTTATCCCACATTGACGATAGATCGAACATAAAACATTAGGATGGATCACATTACTATAAACAATTAGACAAACTTGGCAAAACGAGGTTCAGTATAGCTTGCTTGTGTATAGGTGTTTCTTAGTCGGATTTTTTTATAAGAGCAAACTGTGATGTTAGTTGGCATTATGTCACTGAGAGCAGACCTTTCGTACTCTGTCAACTGCTAGTTGACATTATGTCACTCATAGCAGACTGTTCACACAATGTCAACTGCTAGTTGTCATTATGTCACTCACAGCAGACTGTTCACACAATGTCAACTGCTAGTTGTCATTATGTCACTCATAGTAGACTGTTCATACTCTTGTCAACTGCCAGCTGGCATCATGTCACTCACAGTAGACTTCACACAATGTCAACTGCCAGCTGACATGTCTCTCAGAGCAGACTGTTCACACAATGTCAACTACTAGTTGGCATCATGTCACTCACAGCAGACTGTTCACACAATGTCAACTGCTAGTTGCTGTAGTCGTTTCACTGAACATAAGCATTTGTCACTTATCAAATTGAATTTCAGTCTTTTTAGTCATTTCCTGAATATCTTTAATCATGTATTTTTGTACCCTGATTTAATTAATTAATTAATATATTATAGGCATCTCAAAAGTTCTTGAAGGTCCATAGAAAAATCTAGAAAACCAGTGACTGGAGAAGATATGAGTTTATCATACAAAACCAGTAACTAGAGAAGATATGAGTTTCTCATACAAAACCAGTAACTAGAAAAGATATGAGTTTATCTTACAAATTAAAAAATAAAAATGACAAAAAATTTGTTATTCCTGTTATAAACAAAGTGTATTTACTTCTCATCAATGAAAACATTGATTAGATAGTGTTGTTCTGGACATGTTCACTGGGTTCTGTTGTTGTGGTTACACTTTTCAAGCTAAGAAGGATATGTCTCAACCAGTCATTTAACTCTGAAATATCATGCAAACTTTCATACTGTATCCATAGGCCTACTAATTAATTCATAGAAACAGTGTACCAAATTCTTAAGTGTTTTTGTGTGTCCAGTGATTAAACCCTTTCTGCTTTTGTAATGTTATTGTCTCCAGTAATGTGATACGGCTTTTGTGTGTACTGTGTTTGACTTTATGTTGGTGTACAACAGAGGGCGCATCAAGCATCTGGACGTGGTGACTCTACTGAGGAAGATCTCCCCACCGTTGGGCTTTGGCAAGTTGTGTCCCCACAGGGTAGCGTGTAAGGTGAGTGAGACTGGGTGTGTTGGTTGATAGTGTTTTGTTAAAAATAATCCTGATTGGCACTGTTCTGTGTAAGCTGGCCTCAGTTAAATTTGACTTGCACATTCTGTACGCTGTGTTCCAGAGGCTTGTTAAATAAAGTAAACCTTACATATATTCATGTGTTCAGTTGGTGATTATAAGGCACTTAAAACTCTTCATTTTTGTGTTGATGTTGTTATTTCCTTTGCAGCGCCTGGTCTCCATGAATATGCCATTAAACAGTGATGGTACAGTCATGTTCAATGCAACACTGTTTGCTCTGGTCCGCACATCACTGGGCATCAAAACAGAGGGTAGGTTGTAGCTGTTTGACCATCAGCTAAATTAGATGAAGTAATTGACTTTTTGTGGTATTTAGCAGAATCTTCTGAAGATGCCACAGAATATTTCGCCAAATATTCTGTTTTACTGTTTCATTACACAATTAAAGGGGTATTTCGCTCCTGTTTAACTGTCAATGTTGAATTCTTAACCAAAGGGGTCTGGGCTTTAAAGGGATTACCATGCTCGTGCTTTCTTGAATTTTGCCAATAGGTGGCAGCATGTATTACAGGCAAGGAATAAATGCACCAAGAGAATTTCCAACCTGTAGTTTGGGGTTGGGTAACTCCTGGACCTGCAAATCTTGAAGCGTTTTCTTGAGTCGCTGATGTTTTTGATATTCTTGTTGGTGATGGGAATAAAGTTCTGTCACAGTAAGAAATGCAATGAGACTGACCTAAATCAATTTTTGTTTTTAGCCTAATAAATGGTTCAAAATCCTGCTTTAGGTTTTTGCTCTCAACTTTGTTCTCAGGACCCAATATTGAAATAGATACCAGTTTTTAAGCTTTGTGATTTTTTAAAATAAATTTATTACACACTAGTTCATCAGTTGAGAACATTTTGTTTATAACTAGGCACAGTAGGATTAAACTCCCTATTTTGCATTGCAACAGGATACATTGACAAACAGAAATGTTTCATTCCCAACACTGTAGAATGCTGCTCGTAGCAATACTTCCAAATCACCGTGATCCTTGGCTGTTGTTTCACAGGTAACATAGACCAGGCAAATGAAGAGCTTAGAGCTGTCATCAAGAAGATATGGAAACGAACTAACCCCAAGTTATTGGATCAAGTGGTGCCCCCTGCTGGACGTAAGTAGGAACTTAAAGAGTTGCATCATGTCTTTGTACTGATGCTTCCCTCTGACATGGTGCATTATTATTGTCCAGTGTTTATATCTCACTGAAGACGTGCACTTTTAACAAACAGACACTGCTCTAACTCTCTGTGTGGGCTGAGTGTCCTGATCAGTTTGTATAACCAGTAATTCTTAAAAGTTGCGTAAGTAGAGTTGTCTGTCATCTCTGTTGGTCAGCTGAGGTTTACCCCCTCTTTTGGCAGTTTGTCGAGTTCAGAGGATGTACAAAATGAGATGCCATTTCGAGAGAAGTGTAATATCTATAGTGCACTATTGAGTTGGGAGAACTGTGTGACCTTTCATCAACAGGGGAAATAAGCAGTATTGTTCAATTTAGTAAATAACAAACAAACAGTTAGCTCCGCCTAGTGAGACGATATTTCAACTACTCTACTACACGTTGTCATTGTTGTATCACTAGGTATACATGTTAGAGCTGTGTGGATTTACTTTAATCTCTGTATCACTAGATATCCATGTTAGAGCTGTCCATATTTATTTTCATCTCAGTATCACTCTCTTGCAGGAGATGATGATGTAACAGTCGGCAAGTTCTATGCAACCTTCTTAATTCAGGATTACTTCCGACGTTTCAAGAAACGGAAAGAACAACTAGCCAAGCTTGAGTTGGGCCGGGAACATACTAATGCACTGCAGGTTGAACTCCACTCTTATTTACAACTGACTGTTTTACATTTTTACTCTTTGTATTTCCATACAACTGACTGTTTTACAACTATACACTTTGTATTTCCATTCAACTGACTGTTTTACAACTATACATTTTGTATTTCCATACGACTGACTGTTTTACTACTATACACTTTGTATTTCCATACAACTGACTGTTTTACAACTATACACTTTGTATTTCCATACGACTGACTGTTTTACAACTATACACTTTGTATTTCCATACAACTGGCTGTTTTACAACTATACACTTTGTATTTCAGTACAACTGACTATTTTACAGCTATACATTTTGTATTTCCATAAACTTGTATTTAGTGCTGCAGAGCTTCAATCAATTTCTTAGTAACTGCCAACTACAAATGACGACTGATGGTAAAAGCACTTTTTGAATTCTAGAATATTTTTGTTCTCTGAAACACAGTCTCGCTCAGTCTGTTGCAGCAGTTTATTGCCGTGACTAGTTGAGCCAACAGGTCAAAAACAGTATACTTGACTGACTCTTATATCCACTCGTAGAACGGAATGTCACTCCTAGTCAGCTGACATGTATTACAGTGGCCCCATCTATACACAACATGTCACTCCTAGTCAGTTGACATGTTACATTAGCCCCATCTTTACACAACAGCCTGCCACCCCTAGTCACCTGACATGTTACAGTAGCGCCATCTATATACAACCATGTCACATCTCTAATCAAACTTTAGAGTGTTCAAATGAATCGAAATCTTTTCTGTTTTGTTAAAAATTACGATAAATCTGTGATATTATGCTTGTCAGGTGCATTTTGTTTGGAATTTCTTAATGATCAAAAATTATGGGCTGGGGTTTCCTGCTGCATGTATCATGCACTTTGATGTTTTTAATAAGATTTATTAAGTTTTACACTCGTCTCATCCTGTTTCTATGCCAACATTTGCTCACCAAGTGTTGTGTCTCCCAGGCTGGCCTGCGTGCTGTCCATGACTTGGGACCAGAGATACGCCGTGCCATCTCTGGTAATTTGGACGAGGACTCTTTCCCTGACAAGTCTGCTGACATTGAGGAGCCGATGCATAGGGTAACTATGGTGACCTCAACCTGTGATAGTTTTAGCTGTGACCACTTGGTGACTGCTTCAGTTTTTAAAAAACTATGAACACATCATTATTTACACAGCAATCACTATTAGTGTTGCTTTCTGAGTTTATGATATAATTTCAAATTCACCAACATGATTGTTGAAGTGCACCATGTTTGGAGTTTTTGAACCCCATTTATTTGTGGTTAATATCTATGGCTCTGTGGATGATTACAATTTGTGTTGTTTCACATTGATTGGCTGTCAATCATGGGTGACACAGCACTGAAATTAGCTCCCCGGCCCCCTTATGATGCACCGCCTATGTGATCATGGGTGGTGCAGCACATGTAGCCTCCCCCCAGTTCCCTATGGTGCGCCGCTCATTGTGTACAATGACATTGGTAATACTAAGTAGTGATACTGATGACAGTAGTTGTATTATTAATATTATATGTGTTAATGTAATGATTTGACAATATTTATAGTATTAGTAATAATAATTTATTATAAACATGATGATATTTTGAATAGTAATACTTATAACAACCAAATATTGGCAAATATTCACATTGATAGCTATAATGATAGTTGTATTTTTACCAGTTGTGATTGAGCTATAAAAAGTATTGGTNTAAAATTACGATAGATCTGTGATGTTATGCTTGTCAGGTGCATTTTGTTTGGAATTTATTAATGATCAGAAATTAAGGGCTGGGGTTTCCTGCTGCACGTATCATGCACTTTGATGTTTTTAATAAGATTTATTAAGTTTTACACTTGTCTCATCCTGTTTCTATGCCAACATTTGCTCACCATGTGTTGTGTCTCCCAGGCTGGCCTGCGTGCTGTCCATGACTTGGGACCAGAGATACGCCGTGCCATCTCTGGTAATTTGGACGAGGACTCTTTCCCTGACAAGTCTGCTGACATTGAGGAGCCGATGCATAGGGTAACTATGGTGACCTCAACCTGTGATAGTTTTAGCTGTGACCACTTGGTGACTGCTTCAGTTTTTAAAAAACTATGAACACATCATTATTTACACAGCAATCACTATTAGCGTTGCTTTCTGAGTTTATGATATAATTTCAAATTCACCAACATGATTGTTGAAGTGCACCATGTTTGGAGTTTTTGAACCCCATTTATTTGTGGTTAATATCTATGGCTCTGTGGATGATTACAATTTGTGTTGTTTCACATTGATTGGCTGTCAATCATGGGTGACACAGCACTGAAATTAGCTCCCCGGCCCCCTTATGATGCACCGCCTATGTGATCATGGGTGGTGCAGCACATGTAGCCTCCCCCCAGTTCCCTATGGTGCGCCGCTCATTGTGTACAATGACATTGGTAATACTAAGTAGTGATACTGATGACAGTAGTTGTATTATTAATATTATATGTGTTAATGTAATGATTTGACAATATTTATAGTATTAGTAATAATAATTTATTATAAACATGATGATATTTTGAATAGTAATACTTATAACAACCAAATATTGGCAAATATTCACATTGATAGCTATAATGATAGTTGTATTTTTACCAGTTGTGATTGAGCTATAAAAAGTATTGGTATTAGTAACAGTAGTTAATATGTAATAATGTCTTTGATAATTAAGTAATAATCAATGAACATTTCCAGTGATTGTGTGACATTAACAAGACATTAATAACATAGTGATGATTGTATGGTTCCAGCGAAACCACAGTCTGTTTGGTGGTGTCATGTCAGCCATCACGGGCAAGCCTCGCAGCAACTCTCTACAGGTGAACTGTACCAACGCCCATCCCAGAGTGTCACCAACCAACTCTCTCAACACCTACGGTGCCCCTAACGATCATAAGAAAGTGTCTCCCCAGAACTCTCTCAGTAATGGTGGCTCATTTGGCCACCTGGGCGTTGACTATCGTAATGGCATCAATCGCTCGCCTTCACCTGCCGTGATGGGCAATCATCTTCAGCCGTGCAATATTGACAATGACTCTCGAAGGCAGAGTCAGTCCAGGTATAGACATCTAATAGAGTGTAGACAACTAAAGTCTGTTCAGAGTGCGTGACGAGTATTTTGCTTCAGCCATTGAAAACCAGGGTCTTTGCACAATCAATTCACGACCTCTGACATATTGTTTGCAGGCAGTTTCAACTTGTGTCAATACTCTAGGCCTGATATGAACTTATGTTCACCTAAAACTTGTAATAATGAAATCATTCCTTCTGTTGCTAATCCTTAATTGTTTACATTTTCTCCAAGTTCTTACCTAGCTTCATACTTGGGACTTAACTCCGCTTCCACAAACTGGCGAGTCTGTAGTCTCATGGCGTATTCACTGTATTGTGCGTGACTTCACAAATTTTTAACTGTATATTGTTGCAGTTGTAAATCGTTTGCAGTTTCCTTTCTAAGTCGCCATGGTTACCATTGGCAACTTGTGTTTCCTTTCAACATTGTAAACTGGCAACTAAATTTTGCCCTGACATGTAGAAACCTTTGCTATTCCTCCTTGGTGCAATAGCATTAATTGTGATGAAGCTGTGACCGTCTGTTCCTAGTAGTCAATTTTCTGTTGAAGCTGTCTGTGACAAATGGTTTGTATTGGTCATTTCCAGGAAGTAACTGCAGTTATCAGGCCTTGTCCAACACTCACTGGTAATTTCATTGCATGCATGGGCGACAAGGCTTGTGTGCAGTTAGCCATGAATGTGGTTTTGGTAACACTGGGGCAATCTATCCGCTCTTTTGTGAGGGCTTGCTATGCCCTGCCGTGTTACAGTGTTCTGGCTGTCACAGGTTGCTATGGTAGCCTCGTGTAATATGAAGGGGGGTGGCTACCTTGGTGGTCCATACAAATAGAATGGGAACGGCCCTATAATGAGTGCCATATTCAAGGACATCATATTGAATGATTATTCTAACCTCCAAAATGAGGTGTCTGAATAATTTTTGTTATCAAAATCTCATGAGACTGAAAACTTGGTTTATTATAAATGGGGAATGGCATTGGTTTTCTAATGGATGCATAGCTCTCTGTTCATGTCAAAGTGAGTTTTGCGCAATGTTAAAATTTACTAATTTTTTTTTGCAGCTTAGATCTTAACTAATAAGGGAGATATAATTGATTGCTATCAACAATGAAGCCAAAACTTCCCATAGCGTTAACCTCAACCTATAACCTATGAGCTATGTTGATTGATATATAATTTTAATTGGAATGCAAATTATTGCCATAGCTTAGACATTGAGGCATGTCTAACAATGTTGTGTAGCATCCTGTGCCGTTTTATCAGTCTCCACTTTCAGCAACACTAACAGTCTTATTGAAGGCGATGGTATACTCAGCTGCTACATTCCATGACTAGACCCACTAGCTCCACCTGTGTCTGAAACCTTTAACTAATTCCCATTCATGTGCATATTCCTTTAGGCGATCCTTCAGGACCAGTACACGGTAATACTGACAGTCTGCAGTCTTGTCTTCTCTGGTTGTTTGACTTGCTTGCTTTATTAAATGGTTTGGGGTGACTTTAACCTTACCCAACTTGCGTGCTTTCATTACTGAGTGGTGTTGGGTTATTTTGGTGTCTTTTTATGTTGGTTTTGGTCTGTACCTACTGGTGTCACTGTTTTGTTTGCAATAACTTGAAGCATGACTTTCTTGGTGAATAGTTAAATGATAACTTGCTGTCTGTGATAACATTAGAGTACTATAAGTGGAGCCATGTTGTGATCCAAAGTTGACTTTTGACCTCACGACAGTAGTTTATCAAGCCTGTTTTGGTGAGACTTCAACAAACCTGTGTGACTACTGAAAGTTGTGTATGTAGTCATGGTTACAAAACTGACTCGTACCTCAGTACACCCGGGTCAGTCACATGGTCACATTTTCTTTTCAAGACCTTTCGCTGGCATGGACCAACTTGGCCATGACAGGTTAGGGTAAAAAAATGTTGTTACACTTGCACAGCCATCAAATGGTTTGTGTTTATTTTTTCTGTTTTTTCCTCTTAGTTCAAGTATTCGTCATGGTGGTTCCTGTTGGTCACAACGCCATCTATTGGTCATGGACCATTTGTTAGTAACAGAGCCACCTTTGGTCACAGTGGCTCCTTTTGGTCACAGTGCCGTCTGTTAGACGTGGTGCCACTTTTTAGTGACAATGCCACTTTTAGGTGACAGTGCCACCTGTTGGTCATGGCGGTTCATGTTATTCACAGTGTCATTTGCTGTACGTACAGACCACGGCCATGGCTCTCTAACCTCATCTCCATCCTTGCTCACTCTCCTCTCTAGTTCCCACCTGGATACTACCAGTCTAACACATGCTAACTCTGCTAAGGACGGCGACTCTCACAGCTCTGCACCTCGACACTGCTCTATCGACACCTCCTTAGAAATAATCCCGCTGATGAAGCTAAAAAATCTAGCCAATCGCGTGACGTCTCGTTCATGCTGTGAACTGACTCGTAAGAAGGGCTCAGTAATCTACAAGGAGTGAGTAGAGATTTGGACATGCACACACCTTCAGACTGTGATTCAGACATGAACACACCTTCAGACTGTGATTCAGACATGCACACACCTTCAGACTGTGATTAATGTGTGTCCGAAATGAGCAAGTTTTAGAGTAGACTCTTAACCCAGTCTCTTTAATGTTGACAACTTGCCCTGAGTGATATATGGTCCACTTCAGTGGATTTGCGCATTGTCACCATTCCTGGACCTGTTGCAGATGTTGACATATGTGCTAACTCTCCCAAATTTTAATTTGTGTGATGTTTTCATAATATTTGCAGTAGCCTTAACTAGCCATCAACTAATCACTAGAAGTTGATTTAACTACTCTTTGTTTCTGCTAGAAGTAGCATGTATTTGGTGATGGACTTGAGTGGATGTTTTATTTTTAATATTTAGCCTTTTATTACTAATTGATCAACTTTTTTATGTTTTTTGCTGTGACAATTTGCTTTTGCAGTTGATATGAATGACTTGACTAACAGTTTCATTAAAAGCTTGTAGCTTATTCCCTGTAGTGTCAATTAGAAACTAGTTTACGGATCCCTAGTCTTGGCTAAATTTCATTTACTGATCATTCAGAATCTGTATACTCACTAGTACAGCTCTGTCAATGAATATTCATGACGTACGTTTTAGTGTACCCCAGGAAGATGGTGAACACCCCGACTCACCCAGACCACTACGCAAGCTAAGCAAACGTGGGACTTCCTTCAAACTGGGCTGTATCGGGAAGCAAGCCAGTGATGAGAATCCGCTGATGAACAGGAGGGTGAGTTGTGTCCTCTTGGTATACATACTAAATGCACGGCTACTGGATTGACTGGTTCAAAGTAAAAAACTTGGCCATGCTTGCATGATTATTAGTGCGATTATGAATAACCTGCAGTGTGTCAGTTGCTGTTTGGTTGTACTCTGTGGTGAATGAAACTTAGCTGTGGAAGCTTATTTTAGGTCACTATCTGAAGCGGAATGAATAGATGACTGGTGGCTATGTGTATGGCTATCTCATGTTGACTGTCACAGTACTGGAATGAATAGATGACTAAGTGGCTATGTGTATAGTTATCTCATGTTGACTGGCACAGTACTGGAATGAATAGATCACTAGTGGCTATGTGTATAGCAATCTCATGTTGACTGTCACAGTACTGGAATGAATAGATCACTAGTGGCTATGTGTGTAGTTATCTCATGTTGACTGGCACAGTACTGGAATGAATAGATGACTAAGTGGCTATGTGTATAGTTATCTCATGTTGACTGGCACAGTACTGGAATGAATAGATCAATAGTGGCTATGTGTATAGTTATCTCATGTTGACTGGCACAGTACTGGAGTATGTAACTATTGGCTCTGTGTGCAGCTCTACCATATCGACTGTCACAGTCCTGGAGCTGTTAATCCACGCAATTTTTTGTTGTTGCTGTCAGATTTACACGGCTTTAAATGTCATTTCTGACTGTCACTCTATCATGACTAGGTAGTGCTGAAGTACACAGTTTTACTCTTGACCAGCTCATTTATAGTCCATCCATGGATGGACTATGTTGTGGTCTTGAGTGTCATCATCTGGCATTCATTGGATTGTTGTTGATCTACCTCTAGTCCTGCAACTGTATATAAGCGATAGATTGATACCTTTGCAAATGGCAGTGTTTCCTGGCAAAAGTGTAGCCATTCATACATTTTTGTGTCTTAGTTTGTCACTGCTCTTGCTCATGTAATTTAGATTAAAGTTTGATCTGGCTCATATCCATAAAAGTACCTGTTGGTTGGACCTTTCACAATCAGTATTTTTTACCCATTAAATTCATGCCACAATTGTGTATCCTGAACCTGTGTTTGATTCGTCTGTTCATGACTTTCACATTCTTCCCTACTAATCATATAAGCACCCAATGTGACTGACCAAACAGATTGAAATAAAAACCCTGTCAACCTTGACTGGTCTCTTTTTGAAATTGTATAATTTAAATTTACTTTTAGTCATAACAGTGTCTACCCGTGCGTCACGATGTCACCGGACTAACTTTCTAAATACAAGCTAAAAACCAATTGTTCACTGTGCTGTACAACTTATGGTGTTGTACCTGTTGATCAACTGTATAATCAGCCACAGCTCATGGCAGTTAAAATATGATCAACTGTTGATTGGCTGAGTTATTTTGCAGGGTATGGCGGTGACTGGGATGGCACAGAAGGAAGCATCCTCTGGGGATCACTCTACCAGGCAGCATACGCCACCGCCCTCTCCAGGCAGATTGAGGCCTTCCTACATTGGTGAGTTTAATGTGTCTGGCACTTTTTGCAGAGAACGCACATAATTATCACGAAAATGCATTTATGGTAAAAATTCATTAGCTTTGGATGGTCTCATCAACTTTGNTCACTGCTCTTGCTCATGTAATTTAGATTAAAGTTTGATCTGGCATGTATTCATAAAAGTACCTGTTGGTGGGACCTTTCGAAATCAGTATTTTTTACCCATTAAATTCATGCCACAATTGTGTATCCTGAACCTGTGTACGATTCGTCTGTTCATGACTTTCACATTCTTCCCTGCTAATCATATAAGCAATCAATGTGACTGACCAAACAGATTAAAATAAGAACCCTGTCAACCTTGACTGGTCTCTTTTTGAAACTGTATAATTTAAATTTACTTTTAGTCATAACAGTGTCTACCCGTGCGTCACGATGTCACCGGACTAACTTTCTAAATACAAGCTAAAAACCAATTGTTCACAGTGCTGTACAACTTATGGTGTTGTACCTGTTGATCAACTGTATAATCAGCCACAGTTCATGGCAGTTAAAATATGATCAACTGTTGATTGGCTGAGTTATTTTGCAGGGTATGGCGGTGACTGGGATGGCACAGAAGGAAGCGTCCTCTGGGGATCACTCTACCAGGCAGCATACGCCACCGCCCTCTCCAGGCAGATTGAGGCCTTCCTACATTGGTGAGTTTAATGTGTCTGGCACTTTTTGTAGAGAACGCACATAATTATCACGAAAATGCATTTATGGTAAAAATTCATTAGCTTTGGATGGTCTCATCAACTTTGGACTTGATGTTTGTCAGCAGACCATTCACAGAACATGGTTGTTTTAAAGCTAAAGACACCATAACTCCTGAATGACCAAAATTGTTTTTTGTTTCATAAACAGTTAGTAGCATATGCTCAATTTTTATTTTATATTATTTTCTGCAATTTTGTGATACTGATGATTGTGTGCAGTTTTGATCATTGTAACCTTTCAGCAACTATATCATCACACTAAACTAAACTGTGACTATGTCCGACTCAGTGCAACTGTTGTTGTGTCTGACAAGTGAGCAACACGTGCTGCATACTTGTCTTCTGAAGTTGCACTGTTCATCAACTGAGCTGTTTTTTCACCTGAAATTTAATCTGCGCTGGGAGGTTTCTGTTTCAATTTTAATTGAAAGTGAGAGTTCAATAATTGTGCTTTTAATTCGCGCTCTGATGATGTCTGTATATAATGCCTGTCCTAGATCGGCCTCACATGCCAGACCTGAGTGACAGTCGGTCTATGACTGAGTTAGATGAGTATCCCCCACCAGCTTACTCACGCCACAGTAGTTTCTCAGACCTGCCATCTCGTGAGGAGCCTTTGAGTCTTGACGAGCGAGCGCGACGAAGAAGTAATGCTGAAAACCTTGTTGAAAAGGTAATAAGCATTTTGGAGGAGATCAATGTAGTCGCATAGAAAAGTACTCCAGATTTCTGTTGGACATGGTTTTCTTTAGAAAGCAAAAGAAACATGTTGCTTAAAGTGTTAAAAATCATCATTATTGAATGTGAATTGAGACTTTGGGTGGTTAATTAGACCGAGACCCGGGAGACGCAGGTTGTCAGTAAACAGCTAATCATATTATGCTTTATTCAAAAAATTTAGAACTGTAATAAGTAAAGCAACAGTAGGGTAACATGTCGATTGCATGAAACTGGAGGTTTTTAACACTTTATGTTTAACTTTTGGTGACCTCTTGATGAAGGTCTTTTAGTTTACTTTCTGCATGCCTGTCAGTCTGAAATTTCAGAAAATGAGCTGTAAATGTTTCCAACTTTCTGTTAGACTTATGAGTGACTGCTGTAACTGCTTTGTAATTAGTTGCTGCGATTCTTGCCTAGTATTTGAAAATGTGCTGATTTATTCAAACATCATATGTGGAGTTGATTTACCACTTTTCTGCTTTCTCATGTTCCTATTTTACACTATTTTCAGTGATTCTGTCCATTTCTTTGAAGTAAGCCGTCCTGCGCCTGCATGCTCACTCCACCCCTCTCTGTTGATGTTTGTGGGCTTGCTATGTTGCTTAGCAATTTGTTTGTTTGTGTTCCATACACCGTGAAGTATTGTTCGACAAAGTGTGACTGTGCAGTATCCACGTCCTCGACCGGCTAGACACTTTTTATCCTTTACGGTTAATTTATGCACAACCCAGTGCCAGATTACGGTTTTTCGGGACCCCTTAACTATGAGTAATCTGATGTACCCCTCTAATTTGTGTGCCGTGGGGCCCTGAACTGAATCTTAGTTAGCATAACGATAACCTGAAACTGGCACAACTATCGAAGTCACGTGATAAACATGTGATTTCTGTATGATAGTGTTCAAAAGATTTGTCAGTACTGGTGCGATATTGTGGTGCTTCTCTGTTCCATGACTACTTGTGCCAGAATTACTCTTTGAAATACCTTGTTAGTGTGTGTGTCATGTTGAGTAATGGTTGCCAAACACCAACTCTCTGACATCATGGCAGTGTCTATCAACATGAGTAGGCGCACTATAGGGGGAGCAACTTGTCAGAATACTGTTAATGGGAAAGCATTGGCCTCGTTCCAAGAAGCTCACTCTCGTTAATTTGTTAAAACTTAAACTTATTTTGTGTTCCAGTTAACCATCTTAAGTCATTGTAGGTTTCCATTTTACGTTAAGTCAACTCTCTCTTTGTGTTAAGTCAATCTTAAGGTTGTCAAAATGGTCTCCATTCAAATTTATTAAAGAAATCTTGTCCAACACGAGTTTACTATAATTATTACCAAGCAGGAAATTTACGCCTATGTTAATAAGCTTATTATTAAAACTCCTTAGAAGTTGTCATTTTGTTTTCCGTTGCACAAGTGGTTTATTTTTATCTCCAAACAAAGAGACTTTCACTTCCGGTATGTTGCTGTGAGTTTTACGCTTACAATCGGAACTGTATAATTTTCAAAAATTGAATTCTAAGTCAATTTCTGGTGAGTTCATCCATACACGATTTTTAATCGTGGTATATTCATGGATTTTTGTACGCACCCCTTATGCTTTATTCGACTAGCTCGTTTGCGTAAAACTCCGTGAAGACTGACCTAAGATTTTGTAGATGTTAAGTCAGAAAGTAGAGACAAATTTAAACCTGCTTTGTTGGAATGGGCTTTGGTTTTGTATTGAAATTGACTTCCTATTATAATATTCGTCTTCGCTAGCTAAAGTCGGAGGTCTTGGAGCAGTCACATGGCCTGTTGCTAGGTGAACTTGTCAACAGTCTGGCTTCTAATGCTTCAACTTTTTGTTAAATGAATAACCTGAATTGGTACATTACATGGCTTGGGCTGTATTGTACAATTCCGTATGTGTTTCATGCCATTAATTAGTACATGATATTCAAAATGTGTCTGGTTCTATTGGGGTGTGCCAGCTCGCTACCCTTGTAGTCAAATACTCCAGTACAAACAGAGTATGTCAGTCATACACTACTCTCGTTTCCAACTCAATTCGTCATCAAACACCTCGCACATTTGAGTACATACAAGGACAGGGCCATGCTAAGATGAGATGTCTTTATACTGACCTCCTGGGCTTTCCTTGCTTTCTGTATTTTTTAGGTTCACAAAGCAAGTGTCAAATAAATAACACATACAACTTACTGACTGTATGACCTCACTATGTAAACACAAAGTGTACTGGAATTGAGACTGAAAAGATTTCTTTACAAAAGAATTTGTTCTGAAATGCGACAGTTTAAACTGAGTCGGTTGGGCTTTGTTCACACTAGTATGACAGAGGGTGACAGAATGCATACTTGTTCACCAATGTTGAAGAATGATGCTACAGGGCCCTAGTTTAGAAACGACATTCTTAAGAATTACCTTAAATGAAATTCATATTTACTTCACTCCAGTGTACCATAAATGATTTGCAGTAGAACTTCATTGAAGCTGAATCTGTGCAGACTTCATCATCCTGTAGTTTTCTTCCAGAATACTGTGTTCAAATGCACGGTATTTTCTGTGTTCACACAATCTTATATGCCGTGTTCACATGTTCCTATAGGTGCTGGAGGAAGAGGGACTGGACAGGTACATTGATGCGCGTACAGTGGAGCGAGAGATAGCTGAGGCCAATGACATGACGGAAGAGGAAATGAACAGAGCAGCCAGTGAGATCAGTCGGCCATACTACGAGCACCTCGGGGGGTACAGGCTACAGGATATGAAGGACTACAACAAGTATTCCCCCGAGGAGGGGCCAGGGGATCAGACAGACTCGTTTGTATGAGCGGGCAATATTCCTATGTTGCTGTTCTAGATTCTGTCACTCCTCCCTATGGACGGACACACTTGTTAGGTTGAGTGAGTAACGGTGTCGGTCAGTGGTTGATGACTTCCCTGTGTCCAAGGTGTCAATGCAGTGTTGGGACAGAGAGTGTTGTGGACTAGCAGAGTGTTTGTATACCACTATGGTTTGTGACTGATTGTGCTTTGTTTCCAAAGTCGCGATGAAATG
>NMRA01000768.1:0-33201 GCA_002633005.1 Phoronis australis
TGACAAAAGAGGAAAAAATTCCAGGTGATGTATATTTCCACAAATATGCTTGTGTGATAGAAATATTTTTGTAGTAAATTCTAAAATTTTACTGAAATAAAATTTTTGCATGAATAAAATCAAAATAATGGTAATAACAGACGAAGAAAGTGGAAACTGGAAATCAAAAAAGAGGAAATTTAAGTAAAAAACTAGAAAATACTCTTAAAAGAGGACAATTCCAAGCCCTGTTGTCTTGCTTAGGAGGGAGGTACTTAATCACACATGTAGAAAACTAAACATTTCCCCAAGACATTAACATGGCGAAGCCGTTTGCTGCCATAATGCCGATTTCCAGTCATTTTTGACTATTTTAAAACATAATTAGCCATCACAAGGAAACAGTATTTTGTCTGATTACAGTCGTCATGTACTGTACTTTCATTCTGATCAAGTGGGACTGAATGTTTTTAGTGGATAAGAATATGTCCAAAAATTACCCAGCTCCTTTGGAGCACGGCCACAAACCAGTTCATGTACATTTCATTTGATGCAACTGACCAACTGGCTACTTTGCACGGCGAGGTTTACTTTTCTTTTACTTCATGTATTGAAGTTGGCATCCTTATTTTTCAACAGCACACCACTTATGTGATTTCGGTTGTTCACGCGTCTTGCCAACAATTTGAAACAAAACTATTTCTGTTGGAAAGTATTGGTGATTGGCACAACTAGTTAAATGTGCTCTGGGCATCAAACACGAGAGAATTCTGAGAAATTATAATCATTTATTGTTCTGTGATGCAATATTACAAAACAAATTTCACATTGCAGTTTGACAAAGTCCTTCAACTACAAGAAATATGACTTTACTTATCTGTCACTTGATCATGCTATTGATGCCAATCATAAAAAGCTGGCTTCCGTCCGCTAACTACACTATCTTTGTAGCAACACTAGACTTCAATTCCCAAATGTGAAAGGCAGTTAATGGCAATTTAAAAAAACCTTGAACCGAAACTACAAAATTTGGCTCCATGTGAGAAACAACTCTTAGAAGCAAATTCTCTACTCTCTACTTTCCAAGTCTAAAAATCACTGGCACGATTATTGTCTCAGTTCACAGCTAATGTAAACATCCGATATGGTTGTGCAAAAACACGGACTATCTACCTAATCTGCCATTTCTACTTCACATCTATAAACTGACAACCAATTATATTCTCGCTACTAAATTACCAGGTGATAAGACTGCAAATGAGATTCGGACTGAGGTGATGTGGATGTTATGCACAAATGAAGCAGTTAAGTACAATCTATCACACAGTTAAGCAGGGAACTTTATCAACCTACACAGTTGACCAGGTTGCTAGCGCAGCATGTACCACGAATGCCAAAAATGATCGGACAAAATTCCGTCGAGTGTCACGACGTCGTAGATCTAGTCATTCCAACTACTCTTCAAGTGCGTTACGGTAGCACTGAGCCGCCACAACAAAGAATTTCACTCGCTGACATTCATCATGATGGAGTTTCCAATCATTTTTGGATTATTTTGGAACGTACTGTATTACAGTAAAATATCTTCAGTTTAGGACACAGGATCTACAGGGTAAATTTTAGTTCATTTTTCTGAGCAACAGGTGTCGCACAAAATTCAATGGTTTCCATATTCACGTTCTGTACCACAGCTGCCACCAGACTTGAAAGATTGTGCGCATACGGTAAAACATTAGATCTGGAAAATGATAAAGGGGAAATTTTGGCAAATTACTTTTGTCCAAAATTGGCAAGATTTTACCGCACCAAAACTGCATTTTCTATAGGATATATAAAAAGACCTTAACAGGTCATACACCAACAGACACTTAGAAAGAGACAAGACGTAGCGTAAAAATATTTCCAAGAAGAGGCACTCGGTACGTTTAATCAAGATGGACCAGAAAACCAAAATAAGTGTCTATCAATGTTCTCGTCGTAAATAAATCAAAACTCTGCCTACGTAGATAAACACATTTGGTTTTCAACTTAAATGCTTGATTACATATGGAAAAAATTATGTTTTACACATGAAAATAAATCCAACTTTGAATACAAAAATAAACTCAATCAATATGGAATCATTAGAACTGATTACGATCCAACAGCTCAGCTATATCGATTTGATGTTGATCATAATCAAACAGTACACAGCATCCTTCATTGAAAAAAGGCCCTCACTGGAAGGATATCAAATTTACCATCAAGTCTAAGTTTAAGGTGCCTACCTCTCAATACTCCATGAATATGTAAGTTCTGATGCTAGCTACCTAGTGAATCACTAATGAACTATTTGCCTTCAAATCATAACCTAAAAATTACAATACTCGCTTGGATAACTTCCACCAATAAAATTTCCTAATTTTAAATGCTCGCGTTCAACGTAGCACCGCCCACCCAGCTCATTATGACCAAGACTTCCTAAAGGTGTCCATGTCTTTGGGAACTCTCATCGCACCAGGTCATAAAATGCATGACCTACATGAGACAAACAATCAGTTCCAACCAAAAGCACCTTATTCATGCTGTACAATTTCCACTTTTCAATAGACAAAATCAAAATCCAGCTCAGATGTTTTTCACTTTTTTAAATCCTCTACAAACCAATTGTAAACAAGAAAAAAGGAATCCTAAGACCCTTGTCCTAGCTCATCTGAACTGTGGGAAATGCCTTTGCACGATAGAATCAACTGCAGGGGTAAATACCCAAAAAGTTGCCCATGCTTGGCTCACAGACCCCTGATTTTTGAATATCGCAGTAGAAGTGTCCTGGGCATTGATCCAGACAAATTCAATAAATGATTTACTGTGATTCAAATGAACACCACACAAGTGACATATATAAACAAGATTCTAGAATGAAGTTTTGATTCAGCTACCATGATTGCGAAACAGAACGACAACATTTTGAAAACTCCGACACCGTCTAGGTTAAAAAACTGGAGGACTTTGGGTGGCTTATTAAAAGTTCCATTTGCATATCTATTAATCTTGTTAGCAAAAAATCGTTAAATGCCACAACTGAGTACATCATTTGCGCAGATTAACGGTATGGTCTGACATAACATGCCCAAACTTTGAGAACAGTTATCTCCACTGAGTAACAGGCATCAAACTGGTTCTCAAAATACAGGCACGTTATATCAGACTGTTGCTCAGATAAAATGCATAAACATCTGAAAAATGCGATTGGAAAGGAAATTCGGGAGACAGTGCTCTTTTTCAGCATAAAAATTTGTATAAAACAATTTTCAAGGCGCTTCAAGGAGTGACTAACAAAATAAATGGTTCACAAATACAAGATCAGGAATGTCTAGTCAACAGTGCGAACTCTCCTTAACGATTGCAACAAGGGCAGTATTTTTCTTAGTTTAGTACAAATTTATAAAAGCCATAGACCAAACTAACTCACAGCAATAAAATTACACGGTCAACTTGCGAGTGCATCATAAAAATAATCAACTCATAAGCGATACAAATCTTTTTCAAAATGGAAAGCTACAAAAGAATGCTTTTCACTCGATCTACCGACAAAAAATTATTGTCCTCTTAAATTTCATTCTAAGCCAAATCAAAGGTAATTTGACGGAAAAAAAATGATGTGGACCTGCCCACTAGTTATCAAAGGAAGAGTGACGAAAGATAAGGATGGCATAAAAACACCCAAGCTTTTGTTGATCAGTAAGACCAACAAAACCACCCACCAAGCCTTGGTCGGCCAATCAGTCAAGCCAACAAAACCACCCACCAAGAATTGGTCGGCCAATCAGTCAAGCCAACAAAACCACCCACCAAACCTTATTTGCAGAAGAACATAAAATGTCATTAGTTGGCTTTTTGCTGAATCAAATGGCTGAATGAGGCTACACAAACATAAGCACGAGACTAGAACTGGAACAAACCAATAATCAGTGGTTACTTGCGTTTTAACCTCAAAATAAATGATATCGATGATTACCACCGGGAACCGTCTTCAGGCACGGACACTACTGGCTCATAGGATGAGGTATGTTTTGATGCAATAGCAAGAGTCACTTCCTCTCTATTTCCTAATTGTAGCATGTGACAATACTTCATTCCGTTCCAAAGTACTTCATTCCAAAGTGATTGGGCGCCACTGGGTGAACTTCTGAGGTCAGAATTTTGACCTCGGGAAATGTCTTGAGAAGAGTCTTCACACCTGTAATTAGCGACACATCGTCTTAGCACACCTGTGCAATTACCGGTCAAACAAATTAGGTCTCTTTGACACTTATAACTTTTGTAAGTCACCTATTTCGGAAAGGAAAGTCGTTGTAGTATGGAAATGTTTGAGATATCTTGTGAGAAGTCGAGTGAACTGGTTTAACCCATTTTAGGGGGTGAGCAAGAAGGAAATGCCCCTTTAAGACAAACACTTACTCATGGGTGTGGCAAACAGATTGAGAAGAATAACATTGTCAGGTTTTACACCATGCTCCTCTAGCACTTTGATTGCCGTGACAACGGTGTTCCCAGAACCTGAAAGTCATAAAGTATACACTGCCATCAGTCTCAGCCAGTAAAGAGAGGCAAATTCGAGTACTTAACATCAAACAAGTTTAGCAGCGAAGATGGTAAAGGTTTTCGGTGTTAGTTTTACAATACAATTAAAATACTGATCAAAAAAGGCAGAACTACCAAAAATCGGTAAATGCACAATTCGTAGCTCTGAACGTACCCTGTGAAAATCAGTAAAAGGTCCACATTCCGAAAAATTCCAGCCCCCCATTTTTAGGCTGGGTGCGCGCATGACACCGACCTACTACAGCTGCCAGTGTATCGTTTTCAAAACTAGGCCGACTGGGTAAGTGTCCTTGAAAAGCCACAAACAACAACATAAAATTCCTCCTCAAACAACAAGAAGTGTGAACATGCAGAATAAGTAAAAAATTATACGGTCCGTTCAAATAAATCCATTTGTTATGGCGATCAATTTTCTCCACAGGAATGTTTTTTTAGGAATGTTGTTTACCAAAACAACGAAACACTCGTTGACCGATTACATATTTAGTCATTTGTAGTAAAAATGTTCACTAATTTTCAATTCATAGCAAAGCAAAAAATGTCTTTGTGACTATTGGTACCTTATTAGTCTTCTTTTTAGAATATAACTTGCCAAGCACTTCATTTTGTATTTTGAGACAAGTAACAACAGTGTAGAGATGCCAGTACATTGGAGAGTGCAGTTAAATAAGAATGGCAATTCCTAGTTATATAGCCTGAATTTTCATTGACAATAACTGTAAATTATTTTCCATGTGAAATGTGGAAAAGTAGTTCTTCCATATTTCACTGTTGGATAACAGGTATTGCATAGCCGTAGTCATGAATGTATGATAGTTGTTTATAAAGGGTGTTAATAAGTATAAACGGTGTTTATAAATATAAACGGTGTTTATAAATGAAGAATTTAGCCAAACATCGACAATACTACAGATTTAGCTCAGTGTAAGTATTTATTTTCTGAGAGAAGAGAGTCTATAGAATTTGATTTTCAATTTTATACCAATCTGGTACTACGTGACCATGTCTTTTCAGTAAAATTTAGCAAAAATGAAAAGTACACTGATAACAAAATAGGGGTATCAAAAACATGACCAAATTTTGTTTGAAATAAACGTACAAGATGGAATCTCAAGAATTATGTTAGAACAATTTTCTAAACAACCATTTCGTTTTCATTATATGCCAATTTCGAGCTTTTTCATATCAATCATAAAAGTCCTATTTTTTGATAGCCCCTCATACAAAAGTGAAAATTTTTAAAAACAATTCCTGTCAGCGTGACTGAGAACAGTGCAGAAAGTGTGGTCAATAGTGGCAATCTGATGGCAAAAAGGTCAAAAAGAATTTAAAAAAGAAACGCTGGAAAACACCCCACGGCATTAAACGAATACAAGAATGCAAAGCTCTGCCCACCAATTACACTATCGCCATCTAGTGTCAAGGCATATTTCATGATTAGATGGCTATATCGGATGATGGCTATTAGAGAAAGCTTACCAGCATTACAATATTCCTTTGATACTAAAACAGCTAAAACAATTTTAAGACGATGTCACCTTATAAATACAGAGCTGAACACGCTAAAGAAATCTGAATCAATTCTCCAAATCTTAGTAACCAAAAATTCATAGCTCAACATAACATCACACCACTGGTAGAATGAAATTTGGCGAATACCAAATTGGGAAGAGAAACCTATGCTTGAAGTAATTCAAAAACACAAAACAACAAACAGGGGAAATTATTAAACATAGGTTAATCAGCATTTTCATGAACAAAATAGCACAACATTTTACTTACCAGCTATAAGAAACAAAGTCAAAAGGTGTGTTAGTATGCCAACATAATGTGTACCAATAGTGCGGAGAATGCCGAAACTTAACAACAGTGAAATTTAATGTCCCCTCATGCGGGTTGGCAATGTCCCCTTCTGTGGATAGGCAATGTCCCCTTCTGTGGATAGGCAATATCCCCTTCTGTGGATAGGCAATGTCCCCTTCTGTGGGTAGGCAATCTTCCCTCTTACAAACTGAATGGTTGCTTTTACCAAGTGTTCTTTTCTCGTGAACACATTTCTTTCCCAGAAAGCGGTATTTTTTTTTCTTGCGCCATTAATCCTTTTCTCAAACTGGATGCGAGAAAAGAGCAGTGTTCATACAAAACCAATTGTGGGTGGTGAGAACTATTAAACAGCTCGTCAGTACATGAATAAGAGCAACAAAGAGCGTTGATGTGTGCGCATCGTGTGCATCGCATACACCACAGATTTCAGCGATTATTATTTTGAATATTCTCACAATACAACCTTGTCACCAGGAGATGCCATAGCAGTCGAATTCAACGTCACCCATACTCTTTTCAATTGAAACATATATACAACATTTCAAGATAACACAATCAAGAACTTGGTACTTCATAAGTAAGTTTTTCGAAAGTTTGATCAGCATGCCATGAGAAATGTAGGAGTTGCGCACAGAAGAATATTTCCCTAAATGCTTGCGAGGAAATCAAGAACGGGCTATTATTCAAGAAACACAGTCAGATTGCAAAATGTTGACAATACGGGTTATGGCACTTCGTAGGTATAGTTTTTTGAAAGTTTGGTAGACATCAGAAGGGATATGCAGAAGGAACTGATCAAAGACGTTTCACTGATTAACATTAAATAATTAAAATTGTCACTAGGGGTCACGCTGGTAGTAGAAATGGTCCATTCAAAAATTCGCTCATGCTGTCCCATCCATGATAGGAACACATCTGCAAAATGTCAACGAACATTTCCCCAAAAATGTGGATGCACAGAAAGTAAATAGAATTAGTCAATAGGATACTGAAAGCAAGACTCCAACGTAACCCTAATGATGTTCATCCTGTAGACAAAACTAACTACAAGTACTTTAAAATACCCTATGTTGGGTTTTACGCCAAGATTGCTCAATGAAAACTCAACAAATTGGTGAATTATTACTATGTGAACTTAAGAGTTGTATTAACATTCAAGTCTCTAAAATTGTCGAATTTATTTAACCCTAAGCACACTATTTCTAATTCTGTGCTGGATGTGGCTCCAGTTATATAGGCGAAACTGTTCGCCATTTGAAAACCAGGACCAAGGAAAATCTAAATTCCGACAGAAATTCACATCTAAATATTCACCTACAGAGCTGCAATCCTTGTTATCAGCAATGCTCTTTCAATGACTTTGCAGTAATAGACCAGGCAATAACAACAAAGGAGCTTAAAATTCCTGAGGCTTTACACATCAGTTGGTGCAAGCCCAATCTCAATAGGCAACTGACACACCACAGGTTGTCATTGTTCGTCTAGTTCATTGTCACTCCCTGTAACTGACTGAATCAGAGCTTCATTACTTGTTGCTGGGCCTAGCTAGGTGGCTACTGTATTCTCACTTCTGAAGATGGTGTTAAATAAATGACACCGAAACAAGTCAAGTCAAGTCTTAAAACCGTTGTTGTTTTCTTTAAAGTAAATATAACTAATGGGAAAGAACTGCTTTCACAAGATAAGTAAGCTGTTGCTAAGTAAGCTGCTGCTAAGTAAGCTGTTGCTAAGAATGCCTGTGCATTTCATACCGACACGAAACTGACTGACCACAAATGCCCTTTCGGTTTCAAAGTCAATTAAGATTTAAGTACCCTAGGAAAATGTCCAAATTTGGTTAACTTCTAAACATCCTATCTCAGAAATGTCTGATCGGATTCAAATGAAACTTTCAGACATTATGCTTTATGCACTGTTCTGCAAAACACTGTAAGAAAAATTTTTTAAGACGTTGCACTTTTGCCGAACCTCTATCATTTTCATGAAAAAATCAGAAATTTGCAAAAAGCAATAATAATTTAGAAAACTAGTGTCTTTCAGACTTCAACCAACGAATTTTGGTCACGTTATCGACACAACCGTTTTGCTATCAACGTACCTTTCATTTTTGCTAAAATTTCCATAAAAAACATTAGTCACATGACTCAATGAATGACAGATTGCTAAAAAGTCCAAAATTGAATTCTTCTACTGTCAGAAAACGTATACTTTTGCCCATTTACAATTCAGTTTTGCTAAATACACACACTTTGACTTATCAAGAAGGTCACTCTATACCGCCACAGCCTTTCAACAAAACCAGGGCCCGGTCTCCAATCTTTTTACTTGAAATGGAACTCGAAATTAGGTTTGGCAATTTCTACTCTACTTTTGGGCGAACTCAAGATAAGTGTCTATTGTTCTATGCTCGAGTACACAATAACTTACGTAGATAATTTATTGCCCTTAGTTCACAGTTTGTAAACCCAATATTAAAGCAATAAGTTCGAGTTTGAACTCGAAATTTCGAGTTTTTACTCGAGTTTGCAGCACGAATATAAAGGTCTTCAAGGGCAAACCTGAACTAGAAACTCCTATGCATAAACTATAATGTATTCGAGCACAGTCTGATAACCAATTATCTTAAGTTCGCACAAAAGGAGCAGAGAAATTGCCAAAAATAGTTTCGAGTTCGTTTCGAGTACAAAGATTAGAGACCGGGCCCAGGTCTTCAGTATCACTTTCCATTCTTTGTCACGTTTTACGCTAAACTCCCTGCTCATCATACTCCTTCAGGATGATGACTTCACACAACATGGCAGAAAAGTGGAATTTTATATTTTCGAATTTCTCAAAAAAATAGATACGTAACTATTAACAAACTTTGTATTGTACGCTATCGCCATAAGAACATGGTAATATTTTGAGATCTTTCGGCAATATAGTAAGGCTTTGAGAAACTGTAGAAAATATAGTTTTGGCAATTCTTACAGAAACTACTGTAATGGTAACAGACTATGACTCTTAACAGTAATCGTAGTAACACCCAGACTTACTCATAATGGGATACATCAGCAGCACCTTCCGCAGGTGGACATCCACAGGGAATTTGGCGTAGAACACCTTTGTGGAGTGCGTTTCTTCGTCGCTCTGAATGAGAATCTTGCCTATGCGAATGGAGCGGCAACAGTCACGTAGACCCTGCTCCATGGCCTCCCCTGCGTGCCATGAAATTTAGTGTTAGAGAAATTTCTGAAACCAGCTCAAGGATTGGTGCTTGGAAAAAAATTCCACCTGTCAGTGAGCTTTATTTTGGCACCAGCACAATAATTTTCAACAAACAGTGATGAGGGAGAGTCAAGGTTATATAAAGTTTGAAAAAGCCTAACAACTGTTCCATCTAGTGATCATTTGCTTGTGAAGGTGGCTGCTGTTGGCCAGGCTTTCTCATGAAACACAATCACACTGACCATAACCGAAAGTGACTGGTAGTGGACCAAACAGTTGAAGGAGTAGCAACAGGTACAAAACTGCAGCGAAAATCAGACTGAAAGAGGGCGCTACTTACCACTACGCATTATACTGACACCACAGTTTCCTTTTTCGTACTTCAGCCCTTCATATTTGTACCCTAGCCAAAACCAAAAAATAACATGAACCTTCCCATTAACAGACAAACGAACATATTCTCTATTATAGAAACAGTTAGGAAAAAAAAGAACAAAGAGAACAACACTTGTGCTAATAAGATACCGTCATAACCAAAGATCAACCTTCTTAAATAACTTAAGCTATGACAGACCCAACCAATACATTCTTGTAATCAATTTTGATAATCACAGAAACTTTTCAAGTGTACGAAAACAATGTCCAGATGTTTGAAATTATGCGACTGTTGCATTAAAAATATTGATTTTTATGGAGTTCATTATAATTTTCACAAACATGAATTTTTCCATGAAATTTGCAATTAATGTTTCTTCGTTTCATAAGTCATCAAAGCAAGTATGGGATTTTCTTTGAAGGTCTTTGAGCCTGAAAACTTCGTTGTCAAAAATAAAGACGTCGACATTCTTTGAAATAACCTTTAACCGCCCCATAACCACTAGTAGCAAGTTTCTTGTGAAAAAAAATCATTTTGAGAAAAATTTGTTGTTCTTGCAAAATCGTACAAAAAAAAACTTGATCAGGTGACTACAAACATCTGGGCATTACTTTAGTAAACAGGATAAGATTCTGTGACCATTGCAAAATACATTAAAAGTTTAAGTAAGCATATTGCACGCTTTGGGAGGTAAAATTTTGAACAAAGGTTTATTCAGGAAGACATGGGTATTTTACATATTTGAGTTTTCTATAAATTATGCAGGATATAATTTTCATTTTTCACATATTTTTGATACAGTAAAGCTAAAATGTTGTTATAAATGATTGCTACCAAGCAAAATGGAATGCATCAACTACCACTGTGACTAGGAAAATCTCACTGTAAATTATTACTATTTTTCGTATTTTCAGTCTTCCACGCATGGCAACCATTTTTTCCAATTTCCAGATTTTTCACGAGTAATAACTGTGGGTACAGAATGTTTTCTTTTTCTTTTAATTCAAACACAGTGCTGCACTATATTTGAAAAGTTCTGAGCCATGAGACACATTCACAAAGTGAAAATGCGGTAAATATCACAAATTTATGGTAAAAATAAATGCCACAGTTAAATGTTTTTCATTTTTCAAACATAACCAACAATGCCCACAATTTCTCAAAAGATAAATAATAATTATAGTGCAGAATTTCAAACTGATAAAGTGTTTATTTGATGCCACTTATCTCAATGAAGAAAGCAAAAAATAAAATTTTACTTATCAGTTATCCGCCATATTGTGTCCTAAGTTGTTTCCGTCAATTAACAGAAAGCACTGCAGGCAAATTGAGCAACGTTCGTATTTTAGCCCAGGGAGATCTCCAATAGTGCAGGCATTAAGTGAACACTAACAGTGCAGGAACAAGCATCACTATTTCACCTGTTGGTGTGGTCACGATACATTTGTTGTACGGCAGTTCATTAAGGCCTTCTTCAACAATTAGACGTATCTGAAAGTGTCAATAACAGTCAATTTCACAAATCGAGAATACTGCACGCTGCCATATCCAGCTTAGACGACAAGTGCGACGCCATGCAAACTGTCATTGCACTAGACGTATAGAGTCAGCTTTTTCGTAAAGACAGGTGATGTCTGGGACAAATTCAATCGTAAGGATTGTGTCTCGTGAGGCAAAGAGGCGAATATCTCACTAGCTGGGTTACTTACAAGTTGTGAGCGTAAATATCCTACATGCGGGTGAAATAAGTGCCCAGTCAATTACCTTCCGTAGCCAACGAAAATTTTCTACTGCAACACCCAACAACAACAAAGACCAGGAAATATAACTATACTTTTTGTATTTATGAGTCATTATTAGTTTTACGCAAAAACCTTTTTTAAGTCAAAATTTCATTTTCAAGAAAGGTACATTCATAGCACAATAACCCCTCGGTCGATTTTAATGAGACCTTTCTTAAGTGAAAACTTCACCAGTTACTTCAAAAACGCTGTTAGGAATTTTCGATTAGTCTGTTCGTTTGATTTCTATGACAAATCAACTCGCAAAACGTAAGGTATTTTTGTAAAAAATTGAAGTCGTATTCGTCTTTGTCACATTACGCAAAAACTAGGCTTTTATATCAAAAGTCCTAACAGCGTTTTTGAGATTGATGACTAAATATTAAGTTTGGAAAGTTTCAGCAAAATCCATCCAGCCGTTTTCGAGAACTAGTGTTCCTAAGTTCAAATTTCTTGCAACTGGTAACCAAACCAAAGGGCTTGAAACCCCCAAAAACAGTATGAAACCAATAAACGAAAACGGGAATTCCTTCCAAAATGGAAGGAATATTTGACTGTTTGACTGGTTATGGTATGATAGCGACCATAAATAAAATGCGCCGACGAAAACAGTTTATCTCTTGCGTCTGGGTCAGATGTGTTCAGGACCGACTCTTTGAAAAGTCACAAACGGTCGACAGCTCACTCAGCAGCTTATGAAAAACATATTACTGAATTGAAAAGCCAGGCTAAACTAGTAGCGTGTCCACTGGTGAAATCCAAATACTACACGTTTATTGAGCTTGTGCCGACAGATGTAATGTCCGACATTCATATATGTTTGGAAAGTATATTTTGAGTTTAATTACCTTTGGACAAGTGTCTTATAGGTCAGGACAAGTAAATTTCATTTCTACTTGTCCGACTGGACAAGTTAAGATAAAAGTTAATGTCGAGCCCTGGATTGCCAGGCTTTAAACCATTTCCTAACATACTGAGCCTTATCTGAAGCCACCCTACTGACCAGGCTAGGAACAAGACCTCAAGAGAAATTCCCAGATGTGTTCTCTGACAGCCAGTTACTACCCTTTTCTAGCAACCATGGGTTAATGACCTGGAGACAAAACATGTCTGAAAACTAACCACAAGAGTAGCTTGAATAAAGGTCATGCATATTGTCAGTTTTACACAGGACATGACAATGGCCTGGGTGAAATCTGAGTTACATAACAGCGGCCCTAATACTAATCTGGACCCCCTGGCAAGGACCCCCAATGTATCATTTCAATGCTCAATGTCAATTAGAATTTGTCCACTTATGACAACCACATATTGAAAGATTCCAAGTTAATGAAAGTTGAAGAAAGAAATGTAGGCCCTTTCAAGTCACTGTATTGAAAATGTTGCAATGTCCAAACCGAGATGAGATGTCAGTTATTAGCACCTGTGTAGTGTCTACCAAAGCAGTCTACTTTCAACCCTCTTTTCACATCTTATTTCAGTACTTTATATAACACCACGCAGCCACGGATATTGGTTGACTGCAAACTGGTGTTTAAGAGCTGTAGTTTCATGTTTTTCATCTTTTTTTAAAAACACCAAAAGCAAAATAAATGTCATTGGTTTAATACTATATTAAGCTACAAGAACATGGTCATTTAAAATTTTTGAGTTTGTGCTTTTAAATGTGCGTTTTCATGTTTTTCATCTTTTTTTAAAAACACCAAAAGCAAAATAAATGTCATTGGTTTAATACTATATTAAGCTACAAGAACATGGTCATTTAAAATTTTTGAGTTTGTGCTTTTAAATGTGCGTTTTCATGTTTTAACATGGAGCAGCAGCGACACCTGATGCCAAAATATAAACCACACACCTGTGCATCTTTCTTGTGTTGGTAACTGCAGCTCTGATGACTCATTGTGCAGAGTATAAAAGCTACTTAAGATGATACGATAAATTTCATAACAGCAATTTGACTTGAGATCACCAAAAAACATAGTGCACTCATTGTTCAACCAATATCTATATTTGTTTGGTAAGCTACTTGTCTGTTTTCGTAAATTTAGGCGTAAAAGTTTTGGTTCACGCACTGTTTTTAGTAATAAAAGATCTCAACAGGGGAGCTGTTGATGTAAACTTATATGTAGGAGCCTATATCTACGCATTTTGTGTAAAAACCTCCGTGTGCATGGAGGGGGGGGGAATTACTGGTCAAATGTGGTGGGGGGTGAGGTAACGCGCCACTGGAATCATGGACGCCCTGGAATATTGGGAACCCCATTTTGGACACCCTATTTTCGAAATCCTGGATGAAGCCCTAATTCCACTAATTCCAAAAAATTCCAGAAAAAATCAAACATAATAAACATAGCGATTCTTATACAATTAAAAAAATTGTATACCAAAGTCATATTACCAGCCTACAGATGGAGCTAAAGATTGAGACATCGTGGAACACAATTTGGACAAACTTTTCCTTCTTAACAAGAGCAACGCAGAGCATTGAAATGCGCCCACGAATGCATCGCAAATGGTGTGCTTTTAGGGCTATTTATTTGTATCATAAAAATGGCTAATAGATGGCGCAAAAACATACAATCCATCCAAAAACAGGAACATGCCATATTTCATAAAAATCTGTCAAGGAACTTCAGAGAAACAAAGGAAAACAGAATAAAATGAAATTGCCAAAAGTGGGCACAGTGTCCGTTAGATCTGCCTGAAACTAGTCGTCTGTTGTAATCTTCCTATAAATACACTTACTAAATTTAATAAAGATCCTGCAGTGGGTTTAGGAGATATAACTATGGGCGTAAAACAAAACTACCACTAGGAGGTGCCACAGTAGTCAGTCACCATCATCAAAGTTCGTCTTCACACTGAGAACATATATGCCAATTTTCAAATGATTTGGTTGATACAGGGGTGGACACCAAAACAAGATTTCAAAACAGCAAAAATGGCCACAAGGTGTTGCAAAATACCTCGATTCAATCCAAAAACAGGAAGATAGCGTCACCAAATCCATAGATGCCTATATTTAAAATTTCATGAAAATCTGTTGAGGACTTTTGAAGATACAAAGGTAAGCGTAAAAAAATAAAATTGCCACTACGGGCACTCCGGTAGTCGGATCCGTACGAAAGTTCGTTCATGCCGTCCCATTCATGAATGGAATGTATGTGCCAAATTTCATGAACGTATGTCAAAGGGTTTTGGAGATAGAGCAGCGGACGCCTGACGGACGTCGGCCGGACGGACGCCGGACAGACAGAGATGACGGCATAATGCATCCACATATAAATATGTGGCCGCATAAAAATTACTCTTATTTGCGAATTTCAATGAGGCAAAATACAGCACCGAAGCTAGCGAATACAGAAAAAAACCAGCTATGAAATAAGTCAGCAGTATATGCTGGAATATGGCAGATTCTAAGTTGAGACTTTGAATTTGGTTATAAGTTTGCATGCATGGAGCAGATGATTGGTTTATAAACCAGGTAAGTTCAGCAACAATTAAATCAAAAGTGAAACATTACATTGAATCCCTAAGAAAACTTTTGGAAACTGAAACCGAGACACAACATGACCTTTGAAACCAGAAGTGACTAAAAGACACTTCAGTTTATTGGGTTTGGTCTACCTTAAAGTTGCAAATTCGAAAATGTCCTATGTACGTATTGCCGGTCACATGAGTAGCTGAACCAGTGAGCAAAAATTAAAGATCGGACGAGTGTGGTAATGTTTTGAACTCCAGTTTCAGTAAAGAATTCAAACATTTCAGCATAGCCAGTTAAACAACTCGAAATGCAGCGTTAACTGGCAAGCGCAAATGTTGTAATTCCCTGTTTTAGTGAAAAAGACATCTCCGTCTCGCATTAATGATACACATGTCCAACCTTTGAAAATAGAGTAATGAAGTGAGTTTTTTCTGATAAATAAATGTTTATTAATTTCCGAGCAAACAAAACAATCTTTACTTACCAGGCGATCAGCATAAAAAATAAAATCACTACGTGACGTGGTCCTGAAATGACAATATTTTAATATATAATTCATTATTTATGAATAGAAAGTGCAAGACAAACCTGAAAGAACTAAACCCAAACTGAATTTTGGTAGCTTAGGTAACAGACTGATTCCCATGAACTGATCAACAACAATAGAAATGCCGGCTTGTCAAAAACAACTCATTAGTGATGAGACACTCGTCAATCATAATAGAAAAAATACTCGATTATGAATGGCCAAGAGGCAAACTCTGCGATTGATTTAGAAAAACATAATAATCCAATAAGGAAATTTTCACAAATGGACGAACACAACTCAACAACGATGCCAGTTATTCTCGTGCAACATTGATTTAGAAATTCAATTAATCAACAAACTTTTCACATTCAAAATCCATGATACATTTTAAACTAGTAATAATATCTATACCATTGCGATACTTTTCATATAATTAGCAAGTTGCTCGTAATCTTTGTGGAAACGTTACCAAAATTGGTAATTGTTTTTGTAAAAATAACTAAAAAAGTTTGGTGGGAATGTTTTGAGAAACAATGTTGAGCCGCTTCATTGCTATGATGTTGTGTTGTTGTTAAAATGTTCCAATGGTCAATGACTGCTGTAAGCTCTGACCAATTCAATGCAGTTTACACCTGCAAAAGGAGGAACCACGATCACCAAGACACCTACATTCTGGCATTTACAACAACGTAGCATTGATGTTTTGGTCAGTGCAAGGCATAATTCGCCTAAAAGCTTCCGACGTATGAAGCGCCAATAGGAGCTCCACCATCCTACTGGTGCCAGTAGGATGGTGACCTCACTGTCTACTGCACTGCAACACATGACTGGTCATGACTCAGACAATATTTTTTTTAACTGCACTTCAGTTATCCTTCTCCAAGTACACATGAACTGTATCTGTGTCAAACAATATTACATGTTGTGAGTACTTTTGGACATAAATCACATCTAACTATCTATGACTATGACGGGAATTTCATTTGATTTGATGACTTTGCCGGCTTTTGATTTGTAAGTTGCGATGTTTGAATTTGACATTTTTATCGATCAAAGTGAAATCAAAGAGAACATTTGAGTGGTATGTCATCAACAACTATGAATCAATCTTATTCCTTTAACAATAATTCCATCGGGAAAAGGCAACGAGTCTAAGAACTTTTACGTCGCATTAACTTCGTTCTGATACGAGTCACGAAAACAAAAAACGAATAGGCCTACGTCAGCACGTGTTGATTTTAGCACCGAGAACACTGAACGAAATTAAAATATATTACCTATCTCTTAAAACTGTCTGTAATTCTTTTATTTGGTCTGTAACTTTTAATTTGATTAGGTTTGGTCCAAAATCTTCTTCAGTGTCGTCTTCAACAGTCATTTGACTATAATTCGCAATCAAATCTGGCTCCATTGCCACTCCACGCTCTCGTTGTTTTTCACTTGACCTGATTGGGATAGTGACACTACGTTATACAAATTAGTTCTCATATACTTTCAGTAAAATATGTGTGGATTGAAAACTTAAAGTATATTTTTGTCACGAATGACATTCATAAAACAATGAAATCATACAATTTTCTCATTTGTTGGTTTTCTCCATAATATTATCTTTCTGACAGAAACAGGAAGCCTTTTCACTGCGGAAAGGCTGTGACCTAATTTCAGCAGGTGTTCCCTTTCGTGGTCATGGCCGTGTATCTGCTAAGTGCGCGGTCTCTCTTCAAGAACACCACAGTTTTTACTAAACAGTTCTCCTCAAGTTGCCTAGTAAATAAATGCGAGTATGTACCTAGGATACTAGAAGTATCACGTGGACGAAGATGGCCGAGATTTACAACGGTAACCCACATTTTGATTTGAAACCTGCAGCCTCAAACCACTGACGGTATTTAGTGCTCTGAGGTCTGAGGACAGGCTGAGTGGTGTTTCTTCTGCAGAGGTGTCTGACAGAGACACCTGCCGGCAGAGCAAATTCATGATGAGGATGAAAGCCTGGAGCAAATGTAACCACAAACTGGTATATGAGTATCTATGATGTAACCAAATCTAACTCTTAATGAAGATTTTTTGAAACATAACCAGCTGTCAAAAGTCACAAATATGATTGTTAGTAAGAAATAAAACTTCGAGTAGGTATTGACTGAACAATTAGCAATAAACAACAAACATGGCAGTGAACAAACAAGAAATTGGGAATACAGAAACGCAAAAATGGAAAAATGTGTTTGAAGCTGTCATTCTTCATAAAAAGCATATTTGTAAGTGATATAAATGGTTTTTATTTAAATGTTTATTAGGCGTTGTAGACGTGCTTCCGGTGAATAATGAGCCTCTGTTAGCCACTTGCAAACGGGCAAATGCCGATTAGCTGAATGGTAATTGGCATGCTTGTCGTTTTTTTGGGTTGCTTGTTCCATTCCCAGGCGGGGTAATCTCGGCTATTACTACATTACCAAAACTGGATTGAAATCGAGAAAGTGCTAGAAAACATTATAGCATTATATCTGGTCATCTAAATTAAAGGTGATTTTTGTGATATTAGATCTGATTATTGCTGCTTCAACTGTATATTGTTTCTTATTACCACGATATGAATTTGCATTATGACGATGTTTGTTTTCATGAACCAATTCACCGTGCGCTTTACGGTGGTGGGCGGGGATGTCCCGTTTTGTGAAGCTTCTTTCTGCGTCACTCTACATCAAAGTATCCTGCTTTTGGTCGTAACTTCATACGCATCAATATTTCTAATCACACTGTTGTGTTCTTGTCTAGTTGCTTGCATATGACTTGACTTTCCACAGTGTATATACCCAGGCTGCATTTCCACACAGACATGAAAAAATGTTGCGGGCATGTTGGCATGTTGTTTACCGGGGGTACAGCAGTATTTTTCCCCTAGTGGCATACTGGATCTAGATGTCACGCTAGTTCACTTGTAATGTAGGCAACTATAAATTTAGTCTATTATCGGAAGGTTGTCAAAGCAGTTTTGCTCACAGCACTTGGGTCTGTTTCATGAAAAACTGACTAGACTTAAAACATAAATTTGGCCTTATGCTCCCATTTCGCAATTGCTGAAGGAATAAATGCTTAGAGTAGCTAGATAGCGCACGAAAGTCTTGAAATACTTTATAGAAATTATCTTAGTAACTAGTATTAGTACGTATATTCTCATGGACTGCAGTTTGCTCAAGTGATCAAAGAAGTATCTAACAGAAATTGCTGTGTGATGCACACGACTCCAGTTCTGCCCAAGGGTACATACAAGATTACGGAATTGGGAGAAATTTGACTGAACATGCCTTATTCCTGCCAGCTCTTGTGCTGTTCCGGTACCAGCAACATGCAGTGGTGTATCCACCCATCTAATAGCATAAAGTGACCAGAAAATTTTATTTTAGCCCGTAACACAATCGACTGTCGAATATGGGCCTTGATTGTGGTTACCCATTAGTACAGTGAAGCGGAAAATAATACAAGTGTCATTGACAACATATACCTTAAAGTGCTGTTAGAACTTGCCCTAATTTTCTTGTTTTGTTTTTAGAAGCCCGGGTAGAGTTCAGTGACGCTAGGACATCACATGTTGTCAATAAAATACAAGGCAATATCTCATGTAATCTCGCCAAGTCTTGCTTTTTAGCGAGGTCCTAGAGCGTTCCTGAACTCTACCCTGCTTTGACTGACTAGCATTAAAAAGCAAAAAAGGAACTGGGTTGCAGATGTATAATTTATGTCTTAGAATCTGCTATAGTATATAATTTGGTTACTGTAAAAGCTGGTTTATAGGGCCTGCATGGCTTTATATGCTTGGTTTTAAGATGCACATTTTCGGTTTTATTTGTTATGCTCTTCAGTTCTGCACACAACATGGTCATCGTGCAGAATATTATTCTGCGAAAGTTGTCAACAAACATAAACATTCAGAAAATTTTACTTTGTTACGATTGTGGCTTGTGTTCAATAATGGATAATGCAGAATATGGTGTTCACTGTTTTCAACAACAGCCTTTGGAATCCAAACAGAACATTTGATGACCATTTTTTGTGCAAAATTGAAGAAAGGCTACCAACAGCATATTTTTGAATTTATTTGCCAACTATTTACTAATAGTCCTATCTTTGCTTTTCTAGATTCGATGTTACAGTAAACAGACAACAAAAAACGCAAAGCCTCTTCCACAAGTTGGAAACCAACAACAGTCTTTATTTAAAAAGGTAATTACGCTGCTCCAAAATGTGTACATTATCACTCTTTCCATTATGTGTGCAAGGTAATCACAACTGGGGTAACTTATAGTAAAATCTCCCGATTTAGGACACAATATGGCGGTAAGATGAATTTGTTTTTCTCATTTTTTCATAAGTGACATACAGTACCAGTTTGATTCTTTGCCATGTCCAAGTTCTGTACCATAACTATAGCTACCAAAAGAAATTATTTTGAAAAATTGTGGGGATTCGTAACAATGTTATAAGCCTTTAAAGATGAGGAAGTGCAATTTTAGCACTCATTTTTGTCAGAAAATGGTGAGATTTAATGGTTACAACGTTAAATGCTTCTCAGGCCTAACGTCTTTGGAAGACTCAGATGTGTAAAAATGTCTTATCAGTTTTCTTTTACTCATGGAAGAATCTAGAAATCCGTGTTTGTGTTTCAGTTAAAACAAGGGTTGCCAGGCATTCGTAATTGCTTCCACCCTGGAGCGACTACACTCGCCCCGAACCAGTTACCCAAGCAGGTTAAGGAAGTGGGAGGCTGGCAGATTGTTCGTGCCATGCTAGAGTATGTCTGGCCGAAAGACAAACCTGCTATACGAGTCCGTGTCGTTATAGCACTTAGTTTACTGGTTGGAGCTAAGGTGTGTATCAAGACTGCAAAGTCATTGTGACTTCTCTTTAAAGCTACAATACTCGGGCATTACGCCAAAAACCATCTCTTCATTTAGTCCTTTTGTCATTATACAATTGGTCTTGAATAATCGCTCATTGTTCAAGAAGGGGTTTATGAGTTTGGGTACAGCTGACTTTTCAACATTTCTTGAGACTGAGCAACAAGTTGGCTTGATCGGAAAGCTTATTTCTTCATTGAGTATGGTATGAAAGCGTAACAAACTGTTGGAAATTACTTCTAAGCTGACAAAGGAACAAATTGAGACCAGTTTCGTAGCAGTGTGTCGTCCAGTTCAACAGTGTTTTTGTTGGCAGAAGGTTGTACTTTCTATATAAGACAGAACTAATTGAATTGCCAAGTGTCTACAAAACTTTCTCTTGTCATAAATTGAGAAAAAAAATGTGTGTGATATGACAAAACACCTTGAAACGTTTTCTTTGAAAATCATCTTGTGTAATGAAATTGTTTTCCAAAAGTAAGGTACTGCAAAGATGGTCCCTTGCGGAATGAGAAAAGTGTTAACTAAGGGAGGCAAGTGCCTCCTGGTGCTTATTGTCAGCAGTTGTATCCTTTGCTCACTTGGTGACAAGCTATTGCAGAGCCCTAACTCCTGTCAAGGGAAAGGTCTCTGTGTCATCTGATATGGGATTTTTTTTCGGGTGAGGGGAAACTCCCATACTGCAGTCATACTAATTTAACTAATTTAAATGGGACTGTGTCAGCTAAGAAGTATGTGATCTTAAACTGGAAGGGAATTTTTGGGCCTGATCAGAGTAATTTTGCAGGATTTTGAAATATATTTTGAAATGTATTTCAGAGTGGAACAGAGCCAATATTTGACCCCAAAAATAAGGCATGGAGGGCCCTGTATTGACTATCATTTGTTTTCCAGGTACTAAACGTGCAGGTGCCATTCTTGTTCAAGTATGCGGTGGACTATCTCAACGACCCAGACAAATGGTTCAGCTTACACAATGCCCCTACCACCATCTTCACCGTGGCCACGTCCTTACTTCTGGGCTGTAAGTGTTATACAGCATCACTTGAGTGGATTGCACCATGATGGTCGTAACAGCCTTCAGCTATTTGTTCTTGCTAATCAGGCACCTTTCATCATGAGCTGCTAGCAAGCCAAAGTTCATTGCCGTAAAGTTAATGAGTTGTAGAAGCTATCAAAATCAAAGCTCCCAGCAAAGTGGCATTGCTCTCTCGTCAACCGTGGCCATCAATCTCAGCTTGATGTATTTTATTCCGTTTCAGATGGTATGGCTCGTGCAGGCTCCGCCCTGTTCAACGAGCTTCGCAATGCCGTGTTCGCCAAAGTAGCACAGAACTCCATTCGCCGCGTGGCCAACAACGTGTTCCTTCACTTGCATAATCTGGACTTGAACTTTCACCTCACTAGGCAGACCGGTGCACTGTCTAAGGCTATTGATCGTGGAACGAGGTATTGAGATGCAGGCCTAGTTTATTGACCTTTTTTATGGTTTGCAAGTGAATTGTGGGAAATTGAGAACTTGTCTGTAGACGATCAATTGCATCTCAGCGTTGAGAGATAAATGACTCTATGTCCCATGTATTCAATGGTAACGGTGTGACGAATGACGAAATGGTGAACTAGCAACATCCCATCGATCTCCAATTTAGGATGTCGGGTAATTTGATGTGCAGACGCCAGCTTACATCCATCTGCGAAAAAGATCCATGCATTCTGTTTATGCTGCCAGAGAGGAATATGATTGGCATTAGCTACTCCTTAACCCGCTGTATTATGATTTGAACCAAGTTTTGGGAGGCTGGGTTTTTGCAGCCTTTCCTCAACTTACTTAGTTCTAGTACTGTTAACGTGGCCCAGTAAATGTTATGTTCAGTATTAGCAGGCAGTTGCTGGTTCGTTTTGAATTGTTATGGGTATGGTCTCCTAAAGCTTGAGTGCTCAAATGCGAGATGATCTTTGGATGATGTGAATGTGGTTGCGCAAAGCATATCATTTGTTATTGTATGTTATTGTATCATGGCAGTAAGAAGTAGAAATCTTGCACACAAAGTTTTCTCCTTCACCATGACTGTGTATTGAATCTTGTTTTCCAATCCTTGTTTTTAGGGGAATCAATTTTGTGCTTAGTGCCTTGGTGTTCAATGTAGTTCCAACAATATTTGAAGTCAGCCTTGTCACTGGTATTCTGGTAAGCCCTTTTCTTTTTAAAAATCTTTAAACGCAATTTATGGCGCAAACGAAATGCGCGAATGCAGTGAATATTAGTTAAAGCCATTACAATATTCATCAAAAGATGCCAGAAAGACGTACTTTTGATTTAGACTATTTACCTTCACACAAAACATTTATGCAGAGTGTTCAAGTTGAAGCTCCATAAAGTAAAACGCCAAGTAGATTCTTATAAAAAGATTTATTTGCTCTACCGTGTGATATTATTTCAACTTGTGCCTAAATAAGCGCTGATCACATTTACTTGAAACTTTCACAAACCATGCTTTATGCACAGTTCTTTAAAGCTTTTGTAGAAGTCATTTTTAAAATGTTCCACTTTTACATGAGGAGCTATCAAATATAGCATCTGTATGATTTTATGAAAAAATTCATAACAAACTTAGATTTTAGAAATATAATAATAACTGTAACATCTATATCACACGGAATTTGGTTACCATGACCCAGTCAATCACTGGGTGGTATAAATTTAGTTATCAAAGTCTACAAGCTTTTTAACTTGAAAAATATGTACTTTTACAAGTTTAATTTGTATATTTTTTGGTATTTGAATAGCAAAATGCAAAGTCTAGTTGATAAGGTCCTACATAACCTTGAACCATGTTGCAATTTTACATTTATTGCAGTATGTGAAGTGTGGTGTGCAGTTTGCCATGGTGACACTAGGGTGCGTTGGTGCTTATGCTGCATTCACACTGGCTATCACTTCATGGAGGTAAAGCTTCATCTCCTAATACCTGTATTCCAGTTTTGATTACTACAGAGATAGAACTACAGTTGATAAAAAAAGGGATTGAGTAAAACAATAGTTTGAATTTTATTCTTCTTAGATGTTCATTGCTTATAACAATGAGGTAATTCACACTGCCTAGATTCTGTAATATGTTATAGTTTCTGTTTTTCCCACAGGACAAGGTTCAGAGTTCAAATGAATAAGGCAGACATGGAAGCAGGCAACAAAGCTATAGACTCACTTATTAATTATGAAACGGTCAAGGTGAGTTGTAGCGGCCTATGAATGTAGTGTTGGTTCAATGTGTATTTCAGACCTTATTTCTGCGTATTGTAGGGTTTAGTGCACAGCTTCTTGTTGGTGTTTATAACCATACAGGACTGCTGATATATCTGTCCACTAATTGGCTAAAGTGAGTACTACAGTATTTATAAGTACTACGTGATGTTGACAAGCTAGTCATTGATTATCATTTTTCATTTATGCCACTCGGATGTCAGATGTTGCTAATTGTGATCTGACGAGTTATAAGCTACATAAAAAATAAACCTGTGAGCGATGTAAACAAAGTGGGCAGACGATGACAATTCATCAAAGCTTGTAAAACATTGCCAACAAACTGCCATGGGAGGCCTGCCACACAATCAGTGTCGAGTGGGAAGTGGTCAGAATCTTTCCAGGAACATTTAACTTCAGGTGGTTGAATTTCGTGAACAATCCGACCAGACATACTGTATGGTTTTCAAAGTGAAATATTGATAAGATGTAGCCTGTGTGTGAGCATTGCCAGTGAACAACAGTACTACCACTTAATATTGTAAAATATTATCAGATATATTACTAGTATAAAAATCTGTTAAAAATGGCACTGCCTTGAAACGAAAGAAATCCATCACACTTGATATTTTTATAGCCATGTGACAATTTCAGAGTAATAGTAGTCCTGTCACTGCGCTGAATTGCAAGCCATGTAATACTTGGCCTTGGGTTATTTTGTCAGGATGGATTATGTATTTCAACTACCAAGAGGAAAGTAAATCCTACATTTCAGATTCACTCTCGTTAGCATCCGTGGTCATTCTAATCGGAGGCGAAGAAATTAGATGAAGGAGCCATCAGTAATTGTGTAATAAAACAAATATAACCCAAGCCCACGGGCATATTGAGTCATGTGGACTTAGGGAGGTCAATAATATTCTGTCTTGGTCACAAGGACTGACATCAACCTCTTGGCAGGTTCATATTTGAATAGTGTCTTAAAAAATTTTACATCTAGCGCCTTTTTCTAGAAGTTTCTGGGAAACAATGAGTCTATATAAGCGCAAGAAGTCGCCCACACAATTTGTCTGCTAATGCAAATTTGTAGCATGTTGTACTCAACCCATGGTCTGAAGGTTTAAGTTTGGCCATTCCTAGTGTTGGCTCTTTACAATTTCTCCACATTATTTGGTGTGCATTCGAACTTGTCGTTTTTCTTTGCTAAGGACGTTTTCTGCAAGATTTTTCCACTCAAATGTCCTGCATTTAGCAGCATATTTTTTAAAAAAATAAACCACTGAACCGTTTTATTTCGTACTGTGACACTGGCACTCTGGGTGAAATGAAAAGGTTAGAGGGTAATGGTCTGATATAACATGCCCGAATTTTGAGAACCAGTTTTTTCTACTGAATAAGTGGCATCAAACTGGTTCTCAAAATACAGGAACGTTATATCCGACTATTGCTGGTTAGAATAATGGTTAAATCCTATAATTTTAAACATTGCTTTATTTTTAAGAAAGCCTTCATCCTGATAATAAAATAACATTCAGTTCCCACACAAATGTCCCACATATAGACGCATGCGCATGAGTTCCACAATTAGGCTCAGCTCCACAGTCTGGCTCATGTGCTCAGTTATGGGATTATACAAAGTCATTAGAATTAACTTTTTTTCTCTATCGCAGTACTTCAACAATGAGCAGTTTGAAGTGGAACGTTATGACAAGGTGCTGCGTAAATACGAAGCGGCGTCGCTAAAGACCACCACCAGCCTGGCCCTGCTCAACTGGGGACAGAACGCCATCTTCAGCACCGGTCTCACCGTCATTATGTTACTGGCGGCGCAGGGCATCGAGACTGGTAAGTTTATGGCGATATGTGTTAAAGGGACACTGAACCCTATTTTGGTGATTTCAACCAGTCCTCGTTCTGTCACCTGCTACTGTGCCAATGGCATCCTATCCATAACAGTAAAAGCAGGATTCAACTAAAATCTCAAACTTGCATATAGGATGTTAGGGTTCTTGGTACCAGGTGGTCTTTCCCTACAGTTGCCGTGGTTATGCTTGCCCGTTTAGTAGACTTTGTAAGGAGTTTTCAAATTTGGCTTTTGAGGGTTATTGAGGGTTACATAACATTTTGTTTCAGAAAATTACATTTCAAAGTCATTCTGTTAATAGGCCAAACCCATTTGGTATTCTTTTAAATTGGTTTGACTTCAGGCTATGTTGTTCTGTACTGTGTTAAAGTCACACATAGCGATAACTAGGTCAATGTCAAAGTCAGCAATTTCAAATTCAGGCTAGCCTTGGATGCAATCGGTGAACTCCAGGTGGTACCCCATAACCCATCAATGAACTCTGCTTAGTCCATGATATATTCTCCTTAACTTGCGAATGCTGACTCATTGTAACTCAATTTACCTTTAGTATTAATTTGCTTCATTTATTCCCAGGTGCGCTGACCGTTGGTGACTTGGTGATGGTCAATGGTCTGCTCTTCCAGCTGTCCATTCCTCTCAACTTCTTAGGCTCCGTCTACAGGGAGGTGCGACAGTCTGTGATTGACATGCAGACCATGTTCAACTTGCTCACACTTCGCTCTAGTGTTCAGGTGAGAAGCAGACTACACATGCCAAGCGATTACCATTATCTCTATTTTTCAAAGGGTTTTCACAAATGCTCAACAGATTTTTACCCCATGTTATTTAATGGAAGCTTCTCATTCTATGTTAAAACTTCTTCAATTTAGAACAGAGTATTGTGGAACAGTGGAAGCTTACTTTAATTATCAACAGTGGATCAGCCCAGTTGTATTGCAAAGCACGCAGTGACAATCCTAGTATTGTTTGCGATGCTGTGAACATTTAAAAAGTGCAAAAATGGCAATTTCTAGAGGTAATTCCTTTGAATTTCAAGAACATAACCAGGGGTGGAAACGATTTCGTGGCCAGGTCTCAAAATTCCAGTTTCATTCCCTAAACCCCAGTCCTAAACCAGCAATAACCAATGCTGCAGTTCGACTTTCAGATTTGTGCCCCTAAAGTACACACATACGCTGAAAATTACTTTAAATAGGAACGAAACTCGAGTCCCGGGTCTCAGAGACTGAGTGAGGAATCTGGTCACCCGTTTGCAGGTTTTGGACTTTAGTCACCGGGTATTAGCATTTTCAGCATGCCTGTAGGGTTTAGGGATGTAGGTTTGGTGTTCACTGGTCTGAATTCATAGTTTAGTGGTCATGATTGGAATTGAGAGGCGCAGCTATGTAATCGCTTCCACCCCCTGTTAAATATACATGGTGACCACATATGCGTTAACCTGTTTTTGGGTTTACTATAGTCATAAAGACTACAATTATTGCTTTTGGATTTCATTAGAGCTTACACAGACTCACAGTGAAGCCAAAATACAATTAAATACAAAGTGCCAGTTACCCCGAAATGTGGGTTCCTTGTAAAACTAATATCAAATTAGTTGGAAACACGCATTTTAAAGTTTAGTTTGCCATAATCATGTTATCTGAACCCTTTGTATATCAGTTTACTGAGTGCTATTTTTGGCTTGCAACAAGTATAAATTGACTGTTTGTCATTGGTCGTACCTACAGGATAAACCTGGTGCTAAGGAGCTTTCGGTCACGCACGATGCGTCTTCCGTCACATTTGAGAACGTCTGGTTTGAGTACACCAAGGGCAAGCCTATATTACAAGACCTATCTTTCACTGTACCGAGTGGGAAGAAGGTGGCCATTGTTGGAGGCAGCGGGTCAGGGTAAGATTTCATGGTTAGATCATGAACCTGTTAATAGAAACTTCAGTTGGTGTCCTGGTTGGAGGAAACTGGTTGTAGTAAATGTTTGAATGAGACGCGTGTTAGGGTTAGGACACATAATGGTATGCCAACGTAACGAATGTCTTTTAGTATAAAGCCTATACAACTATGTATTTTCAAAATTCTTGATGATCACAGAATTTTACTAAGAGTACAAAAGCAATGCCCAGGTGTTCGTGGAGACAAGATTGTATATTGCTAAAAAATTGTGATTTATCATGGAGATTGGTGTATTTTTCGCAAGCATGATTTTTTCACATGAAACTTATGTAAATTATGTTTCTTTATTCTAATTGCTAAAAAGGACACTCAGGGATACTCTTTTAGGCCTTTTAGCCTGAGAGGAATGTATGTCTTCAATTTTGACAATGGAGTTTTTAAGGTAAAAATTCTTAAAAGAAAATCTCATCCAATAGAATAGAGGAACAGAATTTTCAAGTTTCATTAAATAATCATGTCTGTGGAAATTACACAATCGTTGTGAAAAGATTTTTAGATAGATGCTGTACCTTAACGCACTAACAGATTTTGTTGAGTTTTAATTTAGAAATTGGTCCCGTCATAAATAGACGCTGCTATAGTTTATGGAATACCATTATCAAGACAGTTGCATAACAGTCAGTTAGATGTAGCCAAATGTGTGTAGCCAAATGTTGTTATGGTTTGCACTATTTTCTAGGAAATCCACAATAGTGCGTCTGCTCTACCGTTTCTTCGACCCTCAGAGTGGTAACATTAAAATAAATGGTCAAGATCTGGAAGACGTCACATTGAGTAGTACGAGGAAAGCTATCGGTGTGGTACCTCAGGTGAACTGGGAAAGGCATTTTAAACTAACTACAAACCCGCAATTCATCAAAGAAATTACCTTTAACGACCTCATGGAAATAAGTGCTGGGGTGTTATTGTTTGTGGCTGCACAAAATGACCTTCTGTGATGAGCCTGTTCTCAGGGCATTGGTGACCTGTCTAATTTTATTAGGGCCACTTTCATAACAGTATTTAATAGAAGGTAGTTTTTATGACTGAAGTTGTGTTTACAGCCCCTTTAAGGAAGTCATGAGGTAGTAATAAGCCAATGTGTGGGTCATTCATTTGTTGGTGGTGCAGAGATTCGCTTTTTCTCGCTGTCTGCTCAGATTTTTTTTCTTAATTCTGTTGATGCACCAATGTTGTAAGATAATGCTGAGGATGGATATATTAGAAATTTTCTGCTATTTTTCATTTATTGTATGTGGATAGGAATTTCTTGTGCACCCGGCAACACAGAAAGCGTTTAAAATGTAGATCATGTTTAATAAGTAGAGCAAAAATAATTTTCCTTGATAACATAAACAATGGATATGCAGGGGCTGCTGAGTAATGTATATTAGGTTGCAGTGATAGATTTGGGGGATGCAGGGTTAGTGGCTCCTCTCCTTCCCCTTGGCCACCTAAAAATAAGTAAATAGTAAAAATGACATGGAAATAGGTTTCAGCATTTATTGTGTTGTACATAATCTTGAGCAGATGTCACAAAATGAAAAGTGTTGGTATCCTAGATCTGACACTGGATTGGTTGTCTGGAATAGATTAATACGTACTAGTGAAATGAATTAGTCGAGTGAATGAAGATGTTCCCGGCCATGTGCTGGTGAGAAATCCAAGGGCTTATTCACTACTGTTTGAGATGCGGTTCAGCTCAATTAGGCTATTGATTTTCATTCTTAGGACTCAGTTTTGTTCCACAATGACATCTTCTATAACCTGCAATACGGGGATATCCACGCACCTAAGGAGGCGGTCATTGAGGCTGCCAAGATGGCTGACATTCATGACACCATCATGAACTTCCCAGAACAGTATAACACACCGGTGGGTGAGAGAGGAATGAAACTCTCGGGTGAGTAACTTACTGCAGTTTGTTGATGTCGCTTTTGCAGGAGCTGAGATGACAGCACTTTAATTGAGACTCGACTTACATAATTATTTTGTTATAGTCTTTATTTGTGTGTACTATGACAGTGTTCTTTCACAGATTTCCAAACTTCATTGTTCTAACTACTAACATCATCTGTAGGAAAAGAGGAAAATCAGCAATTGGAATCTTTTTTATGAAAAGGAAGATTGTCTGCTAAGGTTTTGTATGACAGACGATTACCAAAGAGACCTCGAATCTTGATTATAAACAATTCAGAGTATTACCCAAAGAGTGTTTAACTGTTTGCATATTTCATTGTTAACTTTGGAAAGTAATTCCTCCATATCTTTCTCTGTTACCATGGAGATGCTTGTTTACTGTCTCAGGTGGTGAGAAGCAGAGGATGTCAATAGCACGGGCTGTGTTGAAAAATCCACCGATCATCATCTATGATGAAGCTACTTCGTCCTTAGATTCAATAACCGAAGGGGTAGGTATGGACGTCTGCTTTGGAAGGGGTGAAATATGCTACAAAAACTGGGGAGTCAGGTTTAAGCATATATTTAACCCCATGTAGGTAATGTGATTAATAACACGGGACATCTGGTTTCATGCAATAGGGATGAAAAGTGATTACGTCTCACTCCTGACAACAACTCCAAATTGGAGACAAACATTATGGTGGTAGCCTAGTTCCTTGTTTTGACATATTTGTCCAAACCAGCTAGAGACATAAGAAAACCAACGATTAAAATGTTTCTTGGCGGCATGCTTTATTGTTGCGCTGCTAACATGTGTGTTCAACTTTTGTCATTGCGGAAGTTACTGAGTATTGTGGAAAAAAACATTTGAGGGAAGGGAATTGCGTTGAATTGCTCCGGAGTGGAATTGTAGGCTACTTGGAGCTGCGCTTTGAGTGGCTATCCGAGCAGGAGGGCTCATGCACTCAAGAACATAGCTCTGCTTTCATGAGCATGGCTTGTAGAAGTTGTAAACAATGCTCACTGACTCAAAGCCGTGCATTCGCAAAAACGGCTTACGCACCCAAAAAGCACAGCTACCGGGCTGCAAACATGTCTCTAGTACCTGTCAACACGACTCACGGGACTTTTCACAGAGTTATGTACACAGTTGCTAGCCATATGTGTTAGTGAGCCTTGTTTTTTGGGTTTGTGAGACAGTGTGGGACTGTGTTGTTCAGGTAGCCTGTTTCATATCATTGCCATAGTAACAGGCACTTCTATTTTTTTCCTTGCAGAAAATCTTGAATGCACTGCACAGGGTTACAAAGAACAGAACTACTATTGTCATAGCACATAGACTGTCAACGGTAGTTGATGCTGATGAGATCATAGTGTTGAGCAATGGTCGTGTGGCGGAAAAGGGATCACATTACGAACTGCTGGCCAATCCAGACAGTCTGTATTCACACATGTGGGAAAAACAACACGAGGTGGTGCTAAGAGACTTGCAAGAAGAGGAGAAAGTTTCAAGTGCTGGTGACTTGGATAAGAAAAAGACAAATAATGATGATAATAATAATAATGTTGGTGATAAAGGAAGGACAGAACATCCAACCAATTAGTGCAAGAAGTTTCGTGGTGTCATAATTAATAGTAACCAGAAGATACAAGTTGAAATGGGCAACGTTTGGATGTCACATGTTTTAACTGGAGGAAGTCATTAATTTTCCCATCGACACAATACATTGTGCATCAAATGAATTTTCTAAGAAATTTAGAAATTGACATCTGTTGTCACTTCCTCCTAATGGCTGTGACCTGGTTGTAATATTTCTTTGTATTTTGTCAACTGTTGATGATAGAAGGCTTTGATGAAACTAAAAATATGATCCTGTGCTGCAGACGAGAAGGGCTCACAACATCAGATAGGTGGCAGCAGAAGTCGTTAGTGCGACATGACCAATCTCTTGATCTTTGCTCATTTAGCATACAATAAGGGTGGAATGGTCAAATTTTATCTCGTCAAATTCCTCAACAGAAAGTAGACGCAAGTAGCAGTGAGATATATTTACTCAGGATATAAACCCATTCAGTATTACAAACAAACTGGTCCTGATAAGAACGAAATTATTGGAAATCTGACTAACAAAATGGTATGAGAAAAATTAAAATAATATTGAAATTATTAATAACTGGCAACAACTATGTGAAAGACTAGTCGTTTAAAGATGTATTTGCGTGCTCCTAACTGTGCTAATGTATAGCAGGAACTAAATGACAATGCCATTTGAATATTGTCTATGCTAAGCAAAGTACAGTTATATTCATGGACAGCTTGTAAATGTGAAAAGAAAAAAATCTGCCAATAGGTGATCTTTACTGACACTAATAATGTACCTTGGAGGTTCACATAGCTCGCATCATGCAATGTTATTCCCCATCGCCACGTCACGTTACTTACTGGATACGGTTGAGTGATTTAGGGCAGACCATTTTCGACACAAAACTCGTTCTTAAAAACATTTGGCAATTTTCAACCTTCTTTGTATTCACACTGTTGCTATATGTTGTGTTTTTAACCAATTTGACCAAGCAATCACAGAAATAAGGAATTAGCATGCAACTACCTGGATTCAAAGTTTCTAATAAATTCACTCTGGCAAGCATCAGTATGGAAATAGTTCCATAGTATGACACCAGGGTAGATGGTTGAATGTTTGCCAAAATTAGAACAGGTTTTATGGAGGTGGAGATAGAGATTGACATTGGCACTTGACCTAGTTTGTCAATAGTGAATGGGGTCTACCAGTTGTATTTTGTCACCAAGATATTCTGGTGTAGAATTTAGATAATTCTAACTCACACTTAGCTGCAAGGTTTTTAGAGACAGTATATGTGTCACACAAGAACAGTATCGGCTAAAGTTTTGAATGCTTGCAGCAAAGTACGTAGTCATCATTTGAAATTAAAAGCTAATAATGTTTGTGTTAAATAACTGAAGAGTTAGATATTCAATTGGTTACAAAGATGGTCACTCTAGATCCTGTTTATCCGTTTTTCTAAGTACTCACTACTTTGTTACAGTGTTAGAAATTTGTCATGTGTTCAGTGTCAGCTGTATGGCTTAGGTTGTTCTAAGTTAAGGTTCTGTAAGAAAACTGTCCAAATTTGACTAACTTTGGAACATTTTATCTCTGAAATGGCCAATTGGACTCATTTGAAACTTTCAAATACTATGCTATGTGCACACTTCTCCAAAATGCTCTTTGAAATTGGTTTCGGAATTTATGTTTTGTGCAATGAGGAGCTATCAGAAATAAGGCTTTCGATAATTTAGAAAAATGGCGAAGCATTTTTATGCGCCCACATATTTATATGTGGACGCATTATGCCGTCATCTCTGTCCGTCCGTCCGGCGTCCGGCGTCCGCTGCTCTATCTCCAAAACCCTTCGACATACGTTCATGAAATTTGGCACATATGTTCCATTCATGAATGGGACGGCATGTGCGAACTTTCGGACGGATCCGACTACCGATGTGCCCCCTAGTGGCAATTTTAGTTTTTTACGCTTACCTTTGTATCTTCAAAAGTCCTGAACGGATTTTCATGAAATTTGGT
>NMRA01000768.1:35260-59932 GCA_002633005.1 Phoronis australis
TGAACATTTTTTCAATTATAAGGATCTATGAATCTCAAACTGTCTCCACAAACTCTTTTATACTTCTATGTCAAGTGAATATTGGAACTTGTTTATCTTACTCCTCATACTTTTTATTTAAAAATCATCAATTTTCTTATATGTGTTAACACCAGTTTAGTGTTGCATAACTTTTCAATTCAATAGGACTGCAGACAAGCACTTGGCTCAAATCAAGTTGCCCATGACTTGATTAATGGCTTAGTGAACATATTGCACTCTGTTCACTGGCAATATGGGCTTTTTGTATTGGGATAAGTTGGGATATATGCCAATCGTATTTTTTGAGTTTTGATTTCTTTGGAGATGTGTTGGCTGAATTAACCAACCTGTCAACGTTAACAGATCAAAAAATACCACCCATTTTTAATGCAACACTTCTTACAGGAACGACCACCCATAATTTGAGTTTTTTTCTGAAGACCACCACCCATGAATTTTTATTTCTACTGCCGTCCCCCCCTCCCACACGGATTTTACTGGAACAGCCCTAATAGAAACTTCAGTTGGTGTCCTGGTTGGAGGAAACTGGTTGTAGTAAATGTTTGAATGAGACGCGTGTTAGGGTTAGGACACATACTGGTATGCCAACGTAACGAATGTCTTTTAGTAAGCCTATAAAACTATGTATTTCCAAAATTCTTGATGATCACAGAATTTTACCAAGTGTACAAAAGCAATGCCCAGGTGTTTGTGGAGACAAGATTGCATATTGCTCAAAATTGTGATTTATCATGGAGATTGGTATATTTTTCACAAGCATGATTTTTTCACATGTAACTTAAACAAATTATTTTTCTTTATTCTAATTGCTAAAAAGGACACTCAGGGATATTCTTTTAAGACCTTTTAGCCTTTAATGTTAATGTCTTCAATTTTGACAGTGGAGTTTTTAAGCTAAAAATTCTTAAAAGAATATCTCATCAAATAGAATAAAAGGAACAGAATTTTCAAGTTTCGTTAAACACTCATGTCCTTGGAAATTACACGATCTCTGTGAAAAATCTAAGATTTTTAGATAGATGCAATACCTTAACGCATTAACTGATTTTGTTGAGTTTTAATTTAGAAATTGGTCCCGTCATAAATAGACGCTGCTATAGTTTATGGAATACCATTATCAAGACAGTTGCATAACAGTCAGTTTGATGTAGCCAAATGTGTGTAGCTAGATGTTGTTATGGTTTGCACTATTTTCTAGGAAATCCACAATAGTGCGGCTGCTCTACCGTTTCTTCGACCCTCAGAGTGGTAACATTAAAATAAATGGTCAAGATCTGGAAGATGTCACATTGAGTAGTACGAGGAAATCTATCGGTGTGGTACCTCAGGTGAACTGGAAAAGGCTTTTAAAACTAACAACAAACCCTCAATTCATCCAAGAAACTACCTTTTTATTTTGACCTCATGGAAATAAGTGACTGCGTGTTATTGTTTTAGGCTATTCTCAGTGCACAAAATGACCTGCTGTCATGAGCTCGGTTTCAGGGCATTGGTGAACTGCTTAATTTTATTAAGACCATTTTCATAACAGTGCTAATAAAAAGTTAGTTTTTATGGCTGAAATTGGGTTTTTAGTCCCTTTAAGGAAGTGGTGAGATGTAATAATAAGCCAATGTGTGAGTCATTCATTTGTCAGTGGTGCAAAGATTCGCCTTTTCTCGCTGTCTTCTCCGATTTTGTTTCCTGAGATCTATGTTGATGTACCATGATTGTTGTAAGATATTGCTGAGGTTGGAAATTTTAGAAAATTTTTGCCATTTTTCATCCATTGTTCATAGATAAAAATGTCTTGTGCTCCCGGGAACACAAAATGCATTAAAAATGTAGATCGTGTTTAACAAGTTAGAGCAAAAGGAATTTTCCATAATAACATTAACAATGACCGAGTGTGGAGTTGCTGAATAATGTATGTTAGGTTGCAGTGATAGATTTGGGGGATGCAGGGTAAGTGGCTCCTCTCCTTCCCCTTGGTCACCGAAAAAAAAATAAAAGAGTAAAAATGACACGGAAATAGGTTTCGGCATTTATTGTGTTGCGCCTAATCTGGAACAGATATCGTAAAATGAAAAGTGTTGGTATCCTAGATCTGACACTGGATTGGATGTCTGTTATACTGTTATAGATTAATAGGTATTAATGAAATGCGTTAGAGTGAATGAAGATGTTCCCGGCCATGAGCTGGTGAGAAAGCCTAGGATTTATTCACTGCGGTTTTTGATGGGGTTCAGCTTAATTAGGCTATTGATTTTGGTTCTTAGGACTCAGTTCTCTTCCACAATGACATCTTCTACAACCTGCAATATGGGGATATCCACGCACCTAAGGAGGCGGTCATTGAGGCTGCCAAAATGGCTGACATTCATGACACCATCATGAACTTCCCAGAACAGTATAATACACCGGTGGGTGAGAGAGGAATGAAACTCTCGGGTGAGTAACTTACTGCAGTTTGTTGACGTCGCTTGTGCAGGAGCTGAGATGACAGCACTTTAATTGAGACTCGACTTACATAATTATTTTGTTATAGTCTTATTTGTGTGTACTATGACAGTGTTTTTTCACAGATTTCCAAACTTCATTGTTCTAACTACTAACATCATCTGTTAGAAAAGAGGAAAATCAGCAATTTGGAATCTTTTTTATGAAAAACAAGATTGTCTGCTAAGGTTTTGTATGCTATCATAAATGATGACAGCCGATTACCAAAGATACCTCGGATCTTGATCATAAACAATTCAGAGTATTACCCAAAGAGTGTTTAACTGTTTGCATATTTCATTGTTAACTTTGGAAAGTAATTCCTCCATATCTTTCTCTGTTACCATGGATATGCTTGTTTACTGTCGTAGGTGGTGAGAAGCAGAGGATGTCAATAGCACGGGCTGTGTTGAAAAATCCACCGATTATCATCTATGATGAAGCTACTTCGTCCTTAGATTCAATAACCGAAGGGGTAGGTGTGGACGTCTTCTTTGGAAGGGGTGAAATATGCTACAAAAACTGGGGAGTCAGGTTTAAGCATATATTTAACCCCATGTAGGTAATGTGATTAATACCACGGGACACCTGGTTTCAGGCAATAGGGATGAAAAGTGATTACGTCTCACTCCTGGCAGCAGCTCCAAATTGGAGACGAACAATATGGTGGTAGCCTAGTTGCTTGTTTTGACATATTTGTTCAAACCAGCAAGAGACGTAAGAAAAGCAACGATTAAAATGTTTCTTGGTGGCATGCTTTATTGTTGCGCTGCTAACGTGTGTGTTCAACTTTTGTCATTGCGGAAGTATCTGAGTATTGTGGAAAAAAAAAACATTTGAGGGAAGAGAATTGCGTTGAATTTCTCCGGAGTGGAATTGTAGGCTACTTGGAGCTGAGCTTTGAATGGCTATCCGAACAGGAGGGCTCATGCACTCAAGAACATTGCTCTGCTTTCATGAGCATGGCTTGTAGAAGTTGTAAACAATGCTCACTGACTCACAGCCGTGCATTCGCAAAAACGGCTTACGCACCCAAAAAGCACAGCTACCAGGCTACAGACATGTCTCCAGTACCTGTCAACACGACTCACGGACTTATCACTGAGTTATGTACACAATTGCTAGCCGTATGTGTTAGTGAGCCTTGTTTTTTTGGTGCGCGAAAGCCAGGTTTGTGAGACAGTGTGGGACTGTGTTGTTCAGGTAGCCTGTTTCATATCATTCCCATAGTAACAGGCACTTCTATTTTTTCCTTGTAGAAAATCTTGAATGCACTGCACAGGGTTACAAAGAACAGAACTACTATTGTCATAGCACATAGATTGTCAACGGTAGTTGATGCTGATGAGATCATAGTGTTGAGTAATGGTCGTGTGGCGGAAAAGGGATCACATTACGAACTACTGGCCAATCCAGACAGTCTGTATTCACACATGTGGGAAAAGCAACACGAGGTGGCGCTAAGAGACTTGCAAGAAGAGGAGAAAGTTTCAAGGGCTGGTGACATGGATAAGAAAAAGACAAGTAATGATGATAATAATAATAATGTTGGTGATAAAGGAAGGACAGAACATCCGACCAATTAGTGCAAGAAGTTTCGTGGTGTCATAATTAATAGTAACCAGAAGATACAAGTTGAAATGGGCAACGTTTGGATGTCACATATTTTAACTGGAAGAAGTCATTAATTTTCCCATCCACACGATACATTGTGCATCAAATGAATTTTCTAAGAAATTTAGAAATTGACATCTGTTGTCACTTCCTCCTAATGGCTGTGACGTGGTTGTAATATTTCTTTGTATTTTGTCAACTGTTGATGATAGAAGGCTTTGATGAAGCTAAAAATATGATCCTGTGCTGCAGACGAGAAGGGCTCACCACATCAGATAGGTGGCAGCAGAAGTCGTTAGTGCGACATGACCAATCTCTTGATCTTTGCTCATTTAGCATACAATAAGGGTGGAATGGTCAAATTTTATCTCGTCAAATTCCTCAACAGAAAGTAGACGCAAGTAGCCGTGAGATATATTTACTCAGGATATAAACCCATTCAGTATTACAAACAAACTGTTTTTCCATAGGGTCCTGATAAGAACGAAATTATTGGAAATCTGACTAACAAAATGGTATGAGAAAAATTAAAATAATATTGAAATTGTTAATAACTGGCAACAACTATGTGAAAGACTAGTCGTTTAAAGATGTATTTGCGTGCTCCTAACTGTGCTAATGTATAGCAGGAACTAAATGACAATGCCATTTGAATATTGTCTATGCTAAGCAAAGTACAGTTATATTCATGGACAGCTTGTAAATGTGAAAAGAAAAAAATCTGCCAATAGGTGATCTTTACTGACACTAATAATGTACCTTGGGGGTTCCCATAGCTCGCATCATGCAGTGTTATCCCCAACACCACGTCACGTTACTTACTGGATACGGTTGAGTGATTTATGGCGGACCATTTTCGACACAAAACTCGTTCTTAAAAACATTTGGCAATTTTCAATCTACTTTGTATTCACATTGTCGCTATATGTTGTGTTTTTAACTAATTTGACCAAGCTATCACAGAAATGAGGAATTAGCATGCAACTACCTGGATTCAAAGTTTCTAATAAATTCACTCTGGCAGACATCAGTATGGAAATAGTTCCATAGTATGACACCAGGGTAGATGGATGAATGTTTGCCAAAATTAGAACAGGTTTTATGGAGGTGGAGATAGAGATTGACATTGGCACTTGACCTAGTTTGTCAATAGTGAATGGGGTCTACCAGTTGTATTTTGTCACCAAGATACTCTGGTGTAGAATTTAGATAATTCTAACTCACACTTAGCTGCAAGGTTTTTAGAGACAGTATATGTGTCACACAAGAACAGTATCGGCTAAAGTTTTGAATGCTTGCAGCAAAGTACGTAGTCATCATTTGAAATTAAAAGCTATTATTGTTTGTGTTAAATAACTGAAGAGTTAGATATTCAATTGGTTACAAAGATGGTCACTGTAGATCCTGTTTTTCCGTTTTTCTAAGTGCTCACTACTTTGTCACAGTGTTAGAAATTTGTCATGTGTTCAGTGTCAGCTGTATGGCATAGGTTGTTCTAAGTTAAGGTTCTGTAAGAAAGCTGTCCAAATTTGGCTAACTTTGGAACATTTTATCTCTGAAATGGCCAATCGGACTCATTTGAAACTTTCAAATACTATGCTTTGTGCACACTTCTCCAAAATGCTCTTTGAAATTGGTTTCGGAATTTATGTCTTGTGCAATGAGGAGCTATCAGAAATAAGGCTTTCGATAATTTAGAAAAATGGCGAAGCATTTTTGAATTTCATGTTGAACATTTGTGGGCTTCAAGCATGGAAATCATTTCTGATTCAAATAATACATGGCTGAATTTATTCAATAGGTGGTGTTTGACTGAAGATGCAAGTTTATTGCTCATTTATAAGAATGATTTTATGAATGTGTATTGATATGTTAATTGTAAAATATTTTGAAAGTTGTTATAGCGAAGCCGCACATCACTAGTTTATATCCTGATGGTGCTGTGATGTGCCATGAGGGACGGGACTGTTTGCTGCTGAGTATCAAGGGGGTTTGTGTCCCCGCCGTATCATAACATCACAAATGTTAGGTCAACCTTCATTTTCATATTTTCCAAATTAGTGGTTGGTGCTATATTGACGGTGGATGACAATGCGTAGGATTTTTCAATACATTCTACGGTTTGTTTTATAACTTGAGGAAGCGAGGATTATGTAGATGCAAGTTTGAGGCCAAACTGTTATACAAGGGCATTGTGTGAAATTTTCAGTGACTATGTAGCAGGGATCTAAACGTTATATTGTGTGTTGCTGCGGCGGATCAGAAGTGATCAATTTCAAAGTTACATAAACAACTGCTGTGAGACACTTCTGGACATCAAAAATGCCTTGATTTTGAGTTAACACAATTTACTGAAATTATAAATCATGAGTGTAGTCTAATTAATTAAATGATTTTTAAAAGTTGTAAAACAATTTTGTTATTTTGTTCTTATTGCTGGTAATGTGGTGGTGGTTGTGAATAACTGTACTTAAAATGCCGCCCATTTTATTGTGAACAGTTTCCTTGAAAAAATTCTGTAATTAATTTAATATTTTGTTGTTTGTTCAGAATTAATGATCTTTGCTGTGTGATTCATAGTATTTCATAAACCCCAATTTTTCATTTTTCTCTTTTCACTAATTTCAGAAATGTGTTTTGTTAAAGCTGCTTTTCTCTGTTAAACCGTCACTTTAAACATATTTTGCATTTTTAACCGAAAAATCAAAACGAATTGCTGATCTATGTTGTACTCACAGGAAATGGTCATTGTTTTATCGTGTGACTGGCCGATTTTTGAACGGAAATCCCTGCATGCCATTTTTGAATTGCAGGGTTGTCCAACCCCAATAAAATTTTAATTTAACGATTTTTCAAAAAGTTTCATGACCTGTTGAGGGTTTTTGTGTACCTCTTGGTAACAGAAAACAAGTCCAGTATTGGTAAGGGGAATTTTGAGGCAAATTTTATAGGAGTAAAAGGCATAATTTGAGTTTCGTTTTTATCCAGCTAAATACAGTCAATATAAAATGCAAGGCTTTGAGTGGTACAAAATCTTATTGGGTTCGTCATTGATTTGCATCTAATGGTGTAATCGGTGATCTTCATCGTTTTGGTCATTCCTGTAATGAATGGCATGCTTTGTCCTGAATCTTGTTTGAGGAATTTGCTCATTTATCATCTCTGTGGTCTATTATATGCTTTTAAGTGTGTGTGATAATTGTTTATTGTTTCTTCAGTCTATTGTGCAAATAAAATTTTCTTTTCTTTTTACAACTCTCTAGTTAGTTTTGCTGAGGCATATATTTGAATTTTTGAACTGTTGGTCAATTGTAGCTGTGTGTTGAAATTATGAGAACTTGCATGGATACAATTTAAATCCAAAAACTATCTTGATTAAATTTGTTAGCGTCTAGAAACCATGTTCACATTAAAAACATCAACTGTCATCACAAGTGCATTGTGATGTAAGCTAGAATCAATGCACACACGCATATTTGTGGTAAAGGGTAGAATGCACACACGCAGTGTGATAAAGGGTATAATGCACACAAGCATATTTGTGATACAGGGTAGAATGCACACACGCATATTTGTGATATAGGGTAGATTGCACACACGCATATAAATTTGTGCCATGTAAAGGACATGTCACAGCTTCACCACTCCAGTCTGCCTGAAGTCAAATCAGTGGGGTGGGTGGGCAATCCCAGCAAAACATGTCTATTCGCAAACCTCCACACATACAACAGGGTTTGGAATTTTCCTCTTTTAGGAGGATGCCCTCTTTTTGGTTTACATTTCCTCTTATTTTGATTATCAGTTTCCCTTTTTTGTTTCTTTTTGTCTCTTTTTTATCATTATGTATTTATTAACCAATCATTTATACTTGTTTCTCATTTATTTTTCATAAAATGTTGAAAATTAGCACAATCTTATTTATGATTGTAATATGAATTTCTTATTTCATCTATGAACACATTTCTTGTAGTAGTAATATTTGTGAACAAATATTCCCCGTCAAATGGTCGTGCCCAAAGTCACTGTTCTGCACAAATGTTGACCTAGTAGAACTCGTGTTTATCTGATAGATACGAATATGCGGCTTACATAGCTCTCGTAGCTCTGTTGTTCCTGGTTACAAGTACACTTCCGGTAGGCCTCCTTCAATTTCTGTGTAGGTCGGTCGTGTGTGCGGTCCCAGGTCTTTGTAACATTGTCTGTGTTTATGTGATAAATTAGCGAAGAAACGTCGGTCTCAAGAGAGGATTTTTATCAAGGCACAGGTGACTAGCCCATGCCACGCTACCTTTGATATTTCAGTCGCACATACACTTGTGACTTTTGTGTTGCTGTTAGTGGTAAGTCAAACATTTCGTTTCAGCATGGTAAGACCACAGGCGGTCCTTTATTAGAGGCGATATGACACGGTGCTAGGGGAGAGGAAATTTCCAGAAAAATCTATTCCCCAAGCCAAGAAATGAACCTGAACAACCAGTCAGATACTTGAAATACTATCTAGCGTGCAGCGGTTTGGGGGTGCCTGAGACAATTTTTTTATTGGAATGTGCTCCCTCTACTAAAAGACAGGCACCCTGTAGTACTAACAAAAGTAAAACAATCACATTTTGAAAAAGTTTATTGTGATTGGATGCCCCCTGATGTGGATGCTCAAGGCCGTCGGTCTGCATGCTACTGCTGGCCCGCCTAGTAAAGCGAGGTTCACATAGGTGGTGCAGCACTAAAACAGTGGGGTGGCTATCATGATAGCCCCCCCCCATATAGAAGCCACATAGGCGGATCTATGTTGGGGGGGGTCTCATGGGGTTTGACCCCCCGGGATAGGATCAAAAATAAAAATTTTAAAAAACGTTGCCAGGAAAACGAAATCAGCTACAAAAACCAAAGAAATCGAATTCGCGCGAATCATAAACCCCCTTACTGGAAATGTAGATCTGCCACTGGGCCACTTTCTCAACAATATTAGCATATTATTTACTAATCTGAGTTTGTTGCCTGTGGCGTTTACAAGTTGAAAATCTCGAATATCAGTTTGAGGATGGGGGTTTAATTCCTACAAAGCCAGAATGAACTTATTTTGAACACTCAAGGTGGTGTATCCCAACTGTCAACTAGTTGAGTCAGTACCGACCACTTGACATTAATGTTGCAATGCACAGTCAGTAAGCTATTGTTAATAGTATTTTTATCTTACAGGTTAGATAGCAGACAAAAATGTCACTTTACAGCAGTCGCTCAAGTTCTTCAAAGAGCAGTCTCAGCTCACGATCTTATTCTGGCAGTCTACAGCATCACATCGACGACAGATTTACAACCTCATATAACCAGCAGTTTAACCAATCAACAAAACATCAGAAAAGAGATGGCTTTCATGAGTTGCCCCATACATATTACACACAGGAAGGGCCTAATACTGTGTACAATAGACCATTTGCTATACCAAGACTCGAACCGCGAGTTAAGCCAGAGGGTCTAAATAATTATCTCCATGCAAACGATGGAACTATAGATACAGTGATAAGAAATGACGATGGGTTGCAGTACACCAGATGTGCATCTGCTCTAAATTTGTATCAAGGAACTGATTGGCTGAAGGATTCTTGTGCAGTTAAAGAGTGTTTGGGTAAGGGCACAGCACCTCATTTGGACACTGAAGAATTTCGATCGCCAAATGCAGTGGCAAGAGTAAAACCCGAGGCTCGGGATATAGCTTTATCTCACAAAGGCGATCACATGACTGACATTTTTCATAACTATGGAAAGGAAGTTGAATCAACTAAAAGTAGATCATCAGCAACTAAGAATTTTGATGGCTATGCAGGTTCATCGGCACATCTGGATACTGAAAAATTCTTGTCGCCCAATCCAATCCCTCGCGTAAAGCCAGAAGCTTCACATATTGCCGACAATCATTCAGGTCAAGGTGCACTAGACAGTGTACACAAATATGGCCAACCATATTTTTCTCGACCACCGGCTCCAAAAGTCAATCAGAATGCCAGAGACATTCATGAAAACCACAGAGGAGCAGTTGGACTGCTGTTTCAGCTTCAAGGACAAAGACTCAACTCTAAATGGTAGAACATTTTACCGGAAACAAAATTACAGTACTGTAATCGGTTTTGCAACCTTTTAGTGAAGATAACGGCTGCACACAGTCAAGAACTTTCAATTTCTTATTTATCCGTCCTTACAGTGTTTTTATCAATACTTCCAGGAATGTGCTTCTGATCGACTTGTATGCTTTGTTTACATAAGGACTACCCATGTTGTAGCCTAACTGGACAAATTTGATTTCGAGACGAGGCTTTGCAATCAAAATCCATGGTGTCTCACTGGTGTACCATAAAGAATCTTATCATTACATGCAAGTCTCAAGTGGGAAGAATTACTGCTGAAAGCATCATTGTGAATTATTAATTACTGTCAGTTTGTACCTACGCTCTAGTATCCGTATACAGCCCCATTAACGATGTCTTCGTTCACTGGTCAAGTTCAGAAAATTGCCAGATTTCACATCCAGTCTTTTAAACGAATAAAATTTCTTCTTCGAATGCGATTCAGTGGTGCTCATGGCAGATGAAAAAATGTGGGTAGACTAGGTGCTAAGCAATTCTCTAATTGATGAATTTTTCAGTCAGTGATTTTTCCTGTTCAGCAATTACACGAGGATTTTTTAGTGTGGAGGACAAACACTCAAATTGTGAACCACCTAAACTCAAATTTGACCACCACACTCATAATTTCGGCCTCCATACACAATTTTTGACCGGCTGTTTTATCGACTACGACTACCAGTGCATTAAGTGGTCTTGACCAGTAAACCACCATTACATTTTTCAGTCTCAGTGCCCACTGTATTATATATATTGCCTTTTTATGGAATTTTATTACACAACTATGACCTTTACAAAAATTACCAAATGGCAGTGTTCCATCATTCGCAATGCACCCAATTGCAATCCTGGTGAGAACACTGCTTTCTGTTATAGTCACAGGAATCCTGAATTTTGAGAACCAGCTTTCTCTAATGAATTTAACAAGTTAAACTGGTTCTCGAAATGGAGGTCCCCATGACTAAATTGTCTTGCTGTCTATTACAAGTTGAAAAAATAACCATTTATTTCATGGATGATGATTGAAACTAACTAAGTTCATGAAAGAGCTGTGCAATATATAAACTAAGAGCAGACATCTGACTGTTATGTTTTATTAGTAACTTGATCGCAATAAGGATACTTTGTAAAGACAGTACAACAAAATATGGTCATCGTAAAAAACAACCCAATTTTCAAAACTGGGTAAAAGGCCAGAACAAAACGAGTGCATTTTGACAGCCTTGGTACCTCTCAAGAATAACATTTTCCAGTTTGAAAATCAATGCAATACAGATCATTTGGACAATTGACTTCCAAGGTGGAACAGAATTAAACGTGATAATTTGGAATTTTCAAGACATAAATTTAATACAAAATCAACAGAGTGACAAAACTACAGTTAGAGAATTTTTACAAGTAACTTGTACATAGTAGACATTTTTCTCAGTTGGAATTTCTCTTATGCACACAATTTTATAGCAACTGTACGACCTGCAAAAAGACTAACAGAGAGTACAGGATCGTATTCTGTTGAAAATGACTCGATGAATAATGACTGACTAAAAGGCAGGACACCACAAAAGCTTCGCAAGCAAGGGCATCATACTAGCCCATAAGCATGCGGCCATGAACTGGTCCCATCTAAAAGCAAAATGTAAATGTTAAAGGAGAATGCCACCAGATTTAATTAGTTTTTCTTATCGTCTTAGTCGGTCTATATCTATATCACCTCGTATACAGTCGATCTCATCTCGCCGAAAGGTGTCGTGTTAACCTATGAGGGAGGCGAGTACACGACACAGTGGTTCTTCAGCCGAGTGTGTGCCGCTATGGTGCAAACCATGAAGCTGTGAGGAAAGCGGGTATATCGTTTTCTTAGATTTCTTCGAGAACCCGAGATGCTTCAGAAGTGATTCCCGGCAGTAAAGAATGAGAAGTACGCCATAAATATCAATTATGAGGCCGTGAAATATCTCCGTGTCTGCCAGCCAGCAATGCTCTGTTTCAAGATGAATTACTCTCACCCTAACCAATGTTTATATAAAACTGAAACAAAGTGTCAAAGTCTGTCTCAGTAGATACAATTTGTAATGCCTTAGGAGTGTTTGAGTGTAAATGTTTTCAGAAAACAACAATGAATAAATCATACTGCATTACCAGCTTCAGATGCAATGAAACCAATTGACCGCCGTGTGAGCGCATACTAATTCAGTATTTGCCGACATAAAGATGTGACACTATAACTCGATTTCATATGCTATGGTCAGCTGTTAGGGGAATCTATATTTAAATATATATACACTATTCAAATCATTGTTATGGTACACTTTTCCCAGTACGGTTCTTGGAAGGGGAATCTGGCTTCGCGGCCCCTGACGAGTATGTAGATTTACAATTTCGCAGCTAATTCACAAAAATATTCAGGCGACTACATTATTCTTTTGGTTCACTAGTGTAGTCTTTTCGTGACTGGAAGTTTAGTTTTCTACTTTTGCAGCCAACAAACCCGATTGATTTACGTTGGTGGTGTCTCCAGTCCTCGGCCGTGAAGGGTCTGATCAGTTTCCGGGTTATAACGAGCATTCTGTGTTACTTTAGAACTGAACAAATTCGCAAGTCTAAAATTACAACACACAGCTATGCTCTCCTGTCTCTATATCACGGAAGAATAATTCTAATTTATCACCAAACAGAATCCAAACTTCCCACGACCGACCTTGGTAAAGGCCTAATAACTTCGTAGGCTACGGTACATTCAAAATTTCTATAAATCCAGCGAAACAAAACAACTCATTTGTTCAAAAATCAGGCTTTTACATCGAATTTTGATGATTTATTTGTGTAAAATGATGAATTCAAGTGATACGCTGACACCAGTAAGTAGTGAACTGCTGAGCAGACTGTGTTGGAACCTGTGATGTCATTGGTTATCTTCAGCACCTCAGTCTGCCATCTCATGTCGGGTAAAAGAACAGTACTTGCTGTTATTGAGTGGAACTACTCGACCTAAATTGATAAAAAATACATTGTTTATTGGTGGCATTCTCCTTTAAATCTAAAAAAAGTCCACATGTAATTGCCAAGATCTGGTTCATATTTGAAAACCGGCTGAACAATGTCTTGATTGACTAGACAACAGACTTCTGGTGATTCATGTTGTAACAGGAATTGTGACTGATATTCAGCCTCATAGTCAAACCTAGAAAAGTAAATACAATCAGTAGACATGCGTAACACACAATTTTGCATTCAAGAAGATCTATGAACTGATGGGTCCACAATACTGAGAATGGTCATGCACCCTGAAGTGTAAAAAACCTTAACAGTAACGAAGTGGGGGGTGACGAATGACTTTAGAGTTTCAAAGTGGAATAAACAATTATTTCTCCTAAACAATGTTATCAAAACCTTAACTCACCAAGCACAATAATCAATTACAACACCAATCTACCCAGTTCCTGCACAAACAGTGAAATTTCACCTATTTCGGACAAAAAGATTACCCAAATTTGTTCTTACTTTATTTTTAAAAGTTAATACTGTTGTGAATATTGTATGGTAATCGCAGTGAATTGGAACATGAACACAGTGAAGGACTATTTGGGTGGTACATGACGGTTACAAAAACATTAAAAAAAAGAAATAACTAAGTTGGCTCTATGTTACCATCTAGGATTTATAAATACTTGACTTAGCACAGCAACACAAAATAATTGCTAAAGAACCCTCAGATAAACTGCACTATATACAATTACGTTCTGTTAACACAAGGCACGAGTGTTCAAAATAATAAAACTAAGTTCGTGTAAAAGAGGCAAAGCAAACATCCTAACTGTACAGACTATAAATATCACAACCGTTTGGTGGAATTCCTATTACTATGAAGTTAACTGACACGGGCCTGTTTAGAGGTTTTACAATGAAATGAAATCTCGATTACAAATAAAGTCCAGAGTCCAGATATGTTAATGTTTCCTCAATGAACATGACAGCACATGCGAATGTAAATGTATTCTGATATTTACATGCCAAAGCAACAAAACGTTGTAAGAACCAATTGGAAATACAGAGATTTCTTCAAACTCCCTCTTCCTGTGTATTGCTATACACCTGTAAGCTGTACATTGACTTGACTATCCCCTGAAACAATAATTCCGGGCATAAAGAACTAGCTTAGAGAAGGGTAGAACGTATGGTCATTTGTATTCAGCAGGATACTTAGAGCTAGAAAGACACATGGTGTCAATAACTGTACAGTAACCACCACCAAAAAAGTGAAGTGTTCTCACGGGAAGAACATCACAGCAAATAACATTGTCCCGTTAAGACAGTCTCCAAAATTTGAGGCATTATAATTTAAGCCGAAATTGAATAAACTAATGATTCTGAAAACTGGGTCATGAGGGATTTTGGCGTTCATCGTATTTCTCAAATATTGAATACTAAGCTTTATATCTACAAAATTATGAGAACAGGCTTTGCAGTACATATAATCATCAAAAACAGCATGTGTCACAATGTTTTTACACGTCTTCACAGCGTGTAACATTGACGTGAGTGATTTTTGTTGTTAATTTTAATTCTTGAATTCGGGACGGACTATGTTGCTTATTTCTAAACTTTGGTACAAGCTCCGACCTTGAGCAAAATAAGTAATTTTTCACTGTCCTAAACTTGAGAATTTTCACTGTATGCACTTTTAACTAAATTATGCCAGGCTGGCCGGACAAATGAGCAGTAGAAGCACAAACGGTCCATTTTCTTCATCATTAGATAATTTTCTCACCACCCGCAATGCTTTTAAGCTTATAAGAAAGTATGTAAGAACACATGCAGTCTCCGCACAAACCTCAGCAGAAGTGGCGCAAATGTATTTACCTCAATGTGGCCTATCGATGCTATTATGCTGAGCATTGCTCTTTTGTTTATGTGTCATTTGGGTTTAACCCAATAGGGTGCACTTAAGAAGCAATTGGGGGTGATAGTAATTGCTTTTGTGGTTTTTGCACACTCATTAGTTGCTTTCGAAATCAAGACCCAGTGCATGTTTCTTACTGGTTAGTATCTTGCCTCATGTGCTTTTCTGATGCGCGACAACAGTTCGCAAAGTTTTTGAAGACAGAAGCCGTTTGTTTGTCTGTATGAAATGTGTGGATGAATATACATTGAAACCTAAACGTGTACCAGGTGGTTCTTTCCCGCGTGACAAGAGACCAAAACATGGCTTGAATGGAACATATCCACGAGGTTGTTACTTGTATTTTACCGCTTGTTTTTTCTCTTTTGGGAGATCATACTGAGAACTGTGTTGGTGTGACAGGGGCCAAAAATTTGTATTTGACTGTACAGTACAGAACAAAAGTAATTAGACAAAACACTGCTTCGCGACATAACGGCTAATTTACTAACAGCAAAAATTAATTACTGGTAATAATTACTCTATTGCCAAAATTACAGAATGACTTTCCTGTTACTTCCCCTTCATACTTGGTCATCAGGGGAGACTACTTGGTCATCAGGGGAGACTACTTGGTCATGAGTGAAAGCTACTTTGACCACGAATTCAGCTTCCACCCAGACGTCCTGATGGGGAAATTCTTGGTCATTTTGTCTGAATACTTTTGACGTATACTGTACGTCCTTTGAATTAAAGTCTGACAACAGAAAGCACCAGGTTATCGGGGGCAGCTCAAATTTCTAAATACATGCTTTTTCTATGAGCAAAAGTGTCAACGAGAATGCTACGGTTGCAGCCAGCATGTCAATGGGGCATAAACAAACAATATACTAACCCACAGCACCATTTGTCCGATAATTTTCATAAGGGCCGTCGTTGTCCTCTGAAAAAACAAGAAATAGGTTTAACCAGGGAGAATCGTAGAAACAACGGCAAATGGAGAATTACAAAAAAGGCGCAGCAGATATTCACGTTAGCCAATAGAAATGTGCAGAGCAAGTCATCTCTGAGATGACACCTGAAAGTTGGATCAGAAACACAGAAACAAGTGGCAAATGACAGGCTTTAAAGTTACATTAACCATAGGTTAGCCAGACGTTTTAGACAGAAACACAGCCTGTGGAGGAAGTTGAACACGTTCTACACTTATCTAGAAGTACACCTTGCACTTGTACAAAATATATGCCACAAATCTGACCAAGAGTTAAATGGGAAAGTAAAACGGAAATTGGTAATTCTAACCCCTTTTTGGATAACATCATGTGGAACAAACTACCTAATGTTTGACTACACGTCCACTCCCCAACTTTAAGACATCAAATAATTTCACTTAAAGCAACAATGTTTCATCAGTTGTATTGGGATTCCACCTGTTGATTTTAGTTGATTTTTTAACCGAACGAGTACACTACAAACATGGCTGCAACTACCAGCTAAACCACAGCTATCTTCTAATTTAACAAAAATCAAAGAAACTATGTAACTGCAAAAGGTTCTTCAGATTTAGCCTTGCCTAAATTATTTTGTCAAAGGTTGGCAGAGCAAAAGCACTGCAAGAGACTGATTACAATGACAACTTGACCGTGACAAAAGTACAGGGAACATACAGAGATTCGGAAACTGCAAGTGTTACATTCAGTGGTTAAATCATGCAAAACAGAATCTAAATCAAACCCTACCTGGGAGAGGAAATCAATTTTACATACTATAATCTTTTAATTAAATAATTAATAATAAGTGACAAGTAGAAAATCAGGGATGGGGTTAGCAAAGAAACTCACAAAACATTTATACTAAGACCATAATGTAGAGAACAGTGAATCAAGACAGTCAACGACCACTGTTAAATAGTTTCCATTAATCACAAGGCAGGGGTTATGAACTACGGACAAACATTGGGGTGCTTATCGGGGATTTCCAGAAGAGCCACCGTGGAGGTCATTTCCCATACAAGGTTCGAGAAATCTCCCATGAAGCTCTTTCGGGATCATTTTATATGCCACGTGAAATATGTATAAACATGTGAGTAAGACGTCGTTATTTTCTGAATTCTAGCTGGAATTTAAACTCTATTGACTGCTCAGGGAGCTGCGATCAGCAACAAGAGTTTCCAAAAGAGCCCACGCCTTTTTTCCAAGACTCCAGAAATCCCCGGTAAGTGAGTAGACAAAATAAGAAGAGGGATTAATAACGGTTTAAACTACAAGACGATTTCCTTTACAAATTCAACGTACAGAGTTGCTGCCTTAATGCTTTCCATGCATTTGAGCCAAGGGGAATAATCTCCCATGCATTAGAGCCAAGGGGAGTGATCTCCCATGCAATAATGCGATACCTTCCAGACAACTCGCCCGCACTAACTTTTCTGAAATGTTATCGCAACGTCGTGTGTGAACTTTGACATACAGAGTTACAAATTAAACGTGACGGCAACATGGACTGTAATTCTTGAATATTCAAGTGGAGCTTGCTGAATGTCATACCCATGGTTTCAACATAAATTATGCTAATAAACGGGATACTCCATTCAGGTGGATTCCGACTTGGCGGTGATCACAACCACTCTTATGAGCTGATGATGCTGAGTGGAGAGTCTGTCGAGTAAAACAGCTAAGCAGGAAACAACTGATTTTCACCCCTGATAACGAATTTTGATAAGGCAAATGAACTGAAGATGAATTAAGTTGGTTTTTAGATCGAAAAGGAAAGTTAGGTATATATGCTACTAAGCAGGTAAGAAACAATTTTTCCAACTTCTTAAAGACAATCTGCGGGAATATGACAATAAATTGTGACATTACGTGAGTAATTTTCCATGAGTTTAATGAGAAATGATTCGCTTTTGACATTCCATGGCAATAACCAAGACGTTCTATTATCCAGCATGACGTTTAGTGGGCTCCGCTGAATTCAAGCTGAACAAAGGCAACCGCAACTGAAAAGCCTGATGCTACAACTACACCCTCTCCCAGATCTTTTAGGTTGTGAAGATATTTCATTTCTCCAAGAAAAGGGCACTGGAAGGACACACCTAACATGTTAAAAATCAAGAAATAAGCCTGACCTTTACACAGAAAATACAAAAAAAGAGTCTGAGTAAAATTCATTCAAACCAATACCAATTTTATGCTTTTATATTTCTAGTAAGTATGCCATTCTAGGTCACATCAAGAGTAAATGTTTCAGAATCATTTTCCTTTGGTTGTACATGGCATTCCTTCAGTGAGGGAATCTTTTTCCAACTAATGCTGTGCTCACATGTAAGTTTCCAACAATCGACAGATTGAATGTAAGAAACTGACAACAAAACACTTAGGGCTAGGCAAGTACACAAGTCATGTAACCTAATATATTCCGAGTAGTTTAAGCATTTTCAAACTACATCACATATCGTGTTGACAAATATTCACCAATCACATACGAACAACACGAGAGCACGCTGCCATCCAGAGCAAAGCAACAAAAATACATTGGTCGGAATTTAGCCTCCTCAAGATAAGAAGCCACATGTGAAGGCTCATAATTTTTTCGGCTGTCTTATCTCCGGACTAATGCCATGCCATGTGAACGCTGTATACGAACAAGAAACCTAAAAACGCTTACCAATAAATGCTTTATTGTCTACTCCTTGCATAACATCAGCTTCACTGTCCTTGCCTTGTATCACATATAGCAGACAGTTGTGGATGGAGACGTATTGTCTCTGGAAACGCAGGAGACATTTATAAGAAAACAACACGTGATATGATCAGGCTTATAAACTGCTGAGAAAGTTTACCTTGGGGGCTGGGTTGACAAGATGCAGAAAAATTTTAAGGAAAAATAAACTGCCATTGTGGGGAATTAGTTGAACGAATATGCCTCTCATCCTTATAACTACTAAGATACTGAGTATGAAACTTCGCATGTAATTTAACTTTCATTAAACCTCCACGCTGAGTGCTAATTAGACCATGCCAACCATTGAAGTGATCAGTGACTACCATTCAGACCACAAGCTTCTCATGTGCAAATTACGTAAGAACGCTAACACCCCATATTAAAACCAAACCGTCCCACCACAAATCATGAACCGACACCGTAGTTTTCAAACACGACACTGCGTGAGGTTTAAAGAGCCAGTAAGCACTCACTTCAGTCTGCACCATGAGTACACGGTTCATCCTCATTTCGTACACGATACCGAATATGTCAAGGTAGTCGTGCTCCTGAATGTGTTGTAGACACCGGTCTATTGCAATAAACGTGCCCGACCTGCCGACCCCGGCACTGAAATGGACCAAATAAACGTCAGTAGAGCAAGCCATTACTGTAACTACAATCATTAGACGTTGTAGGTGAGTATTGTTACAAGATGGTTGAGCAGTAAAATGTATACAGAAAAGTCCGCACATTTTGGACAGAAACATCATTAGTCAATAACATAGACTACGGTAAAGCTTTATCAAATTAGAACACAATATGGCAGAACAGTTAAATTTATTTAAAAATTTTCAACAAGAATAAACAAAAAGACAATTTTACTCAATTATTTCACAACTTCATATATAGTACAGATGTCATCAACAATGAAATTTTGAACACATTTGGCAATGAATAATAAAAGCACTAGAACAACGAAAAAATAACAATTTTGGCCATTGTTTTTGTTTGAACCCAAAGAGTATTTCACCAGCACAACAGTCTTTCAACATAATGTATTTAGCATAACAACTAAATCATAATTTGTTCAATTATAGTCAATGGATTGCAAGCACGTGAACACAAATTTCAATACAGGCATTTTGCACTGTTAACTGGATTTGGATTACTAACTGAAGCTCTGCAACAGAGCAACAATGGTGACACCTTTCCTTGGTGTACATTTTGATGAAAGTCTCGAGTATAAAATGATTACAAGCTTTCCTCAAATAAAATTTGTTTGTTATTCTGGCTGTATTGTTCTGTAGTAGAGAGTCCTAGGAATACTTTAGTGCCCCAGGAAAGCATGATTTTAACACTCAATTGGAGGCACTTGAAATGATACGTGAATTAGCCTTATGGCACCATGTTGCATCACCGCCAGAAAACACCAAACAAAGGATGACCGATAGCCGTTGTTTTGAACATTTGACGGTACTCATGGTAACAGTATGTATCTGCCACATGTACTGGAGTCTATTGAAGAGAGCACTAATGTGCAAGGACATTGCTAATCACTGTTTCAATAAACTGAAGATTCTGGCGGTGACAGAGACAAGTCAGGCAATAAACCATATTGCTCATCTCATTTTGTAATTTATGACTTCAGTGTCGTCAGAGTGATGTATTCAACATATTGCAGGAACTAAATTTACATGCCCAACCATTCAAGGTAGTCCTTAAGACAAAAATTTTTGTATCAGCAAACTACATATATATACATATGCATATGTGTGTGTGTGTGCGTGCGTGCGTGCGTGCGTGTGTGTGTACTCTTTATGTGATGTCCTCGAATATTCCTTGGCACAAGTTAAAATTCAATTGTGTCCAGGGGAGAAATATCCCAGACAAAAGTTTCCAAGTACAGTACAAAACAGTCCGTACCTGCAGTGTACCAAGACGGGTCCCGGAGATTTGTGCATCTGGAGATCTGATCGAACTACATGCACAAATCCCAGAATGTCTTCGGGCTCCAAGTGGCGGAAGTCAGGCCACTTGAGGAAGTGGTAATGTCTAACGAAGCGAATATGCTCGCCCTAGAGAAAAGAAATGACACACGATTAATAAGTCTGATAGAAAAATGAACTGATCCCGGGTTTCGGCACGAATTTCAATGTAGCAAATATTTTAAACTACATAAAGAGAATTGTTTTACAGTTTTCCTATGATGTTGGGTGATAAAAATTTTGAAGAGAGTTCCTGGAGTGAACCAGTTTCCATTTGAATAGTTTGCTATTCCCTTCAAGAGAATTTTTGTGCACTAATACTTCACAAGTTATCAAATCTTCACTTAACACACAAAAAAACACTAGAGCAACGCAGAGCGTTGAAATGCGCCCACAATTGCACCGTATACGGTATCCTTCTAGGGTTGTTTATTGGTACCATAAAGTGGCCAGTAGAGGGCATATATGTAGTATGTTGTACTTTGCAAAATGGAAAGGCATGGTCATTGTCTCCTCAATAGGCTAGGGGCAAAATGTGAGTGATCTTCATAATACAAGCACATCCTATACATCAGTTGCTTAAAGCACCACAGAAACATAGAATTAAAAACAAATTTACCAACATACGAGATTAGCACAGCATTAGAATGCCAGAAACAAATTTCTACTTGGAACTTTTCCTTCATAGTCACGAAGTAACACAAAGTATACACCTGAAGACCTATGAAAATACAGAGGTCAATGTAAAATACTAAAATTGCCACTAGAGGCATACCGGTAGTCAGAATCATCCTAAAGTCGTCATCGTCCGTTGTCAACATCACATAAATACACTTGCTAAATTTAGTAAAGATCCTGCAAACGGTTTGGGAGATACAGCCATGGGCGCAAAAAAAACTGCCACTAGGAGGCGCCACAGTAATCAAAGTCATGGGAAATTCAGCGTCAACCGTCCTCTTCATATTAAGAACATACATGCCAATTTTCACAATCATACTCAGAGCGGTTTGGTTGATAGAGGGGTGGATGCCAAAAAACAGTAAAAATGGCCACTGGGTGTCGCAAACTAGGTCGAATCCATCCGAAAACGGGAGGATAGCGTCATCGCACAAATAGGTGCCTACATACCAAATTTCATGAAAATCCGTTAAGGACTTGTGAAGATACAGAGGTAAACGTAAAAAAATAAAATTGCCACTAGGGGGCACACTGGTAGGCGGATCCGTCCAAAAGTCGTCATCGTCTGTTGTTAACATCATATAAATACATTTATCAAATTTCGTAAAGATCCTGCAAACGGTTTAGGAGATACAGCCATAGGCGCAAAAAAAAAAACTACCACTAGGAGGCGCCACGGTAGTCCAAATCGTCTAAAAATCATTGTCAGCTGTCCTCTTTATAGTAAGCACATACATGCCAATTTTCACAATCATCCTTTAAGCGGTTTGGTTGATAGAGGGGTGGACGCAAAAATACAGACTCGAAAACAGTAAAAAATGGCCACAAGCTGGCGCAAACTATGTCGAATCCATCTGAAAACGGGAGGATAGCGTCATCTTACTAATAGGTGCCTACATACCAAATTTCATGAAAATCCGTTCAGGACTTTTGAAGATACAAAGGTAAGCGTAAAAACTAAAATTGCCACTAGGGGGCACACCAGTAGTCGGATCCGTCCGAAAGTTCGCACATGCTGTCCCATTCATGAATGGAACATATGTGCCAAATTTCATGAACGTATGTCAAAGGGTTTTGGAGATAAAGCAGCGGATGCCCGGATGGACGGACAGACGGACGGAGATGACGGCATAATGCGTCCACATATAAATATGTGGGCGCATAAAAAGTGACCTATTAGCTGTCCAGAATAATCAGGCCAAGTCACTTGAACTCCAGATTTCACAAGATTCTTTGATTTATAACCAAAATTCATTTTGGCCCCTGGCAGATATACTTAGACTAGGAACACATCAAGTGTTGAAGGGGCTCCAATAACCAAATCTTGTCTCTTCCTTCAACACGGCTTACCTTGATGACTTTAAAGTCTGTAATATTATAGCTCCCCCATGAGGTCTCGCTCACTATATGTACTGAGATGTCCCCATAGTTGACCAGTTCTTTGTCCTCTGGCCAGTAATGATGGCACTTCTCCTACAAGCCAACAACAGGCAGCTATTTGAAACTGGTTTACTTTAAAGTGCACAGGCACCCCTGATGGTCTACCACTACATTCGGCTTAGACCCAGAGGGGTGATTCCTGTTTGTACAGTAAGTATGACTACTACTTAGTGTTATGCTTCTAAATTCAGGCAACATGCTTTACGATAAACCAAAGAATATTAAAAGGAGTGCAACAAGACTGAAATAAAAACAAATGCATAACAGCCTCACATTTTACAACAGGCTTTAATAAAAACAAATGCATAACCGCCTCACATTTTTACACCAGGCATGAATGAAACCTATTAGATTTTATTGCAGAATGTGTTTTCTTTTACTTAATGTGGTAAATCAACAGAACTTAGTTCACTACATGGAAGCCACTTTGGTCACATGTGAAACAAGATTTGTTAAAGCATTAGCAACAGTTACTATGCAAAACAATATATCACTTACAGACTGAGACGGCATAAAACTAAGGTCAAGACAGTCACGTACCTTCATTTTTTCGACACATAAAGTCAACATGACGATCACTCGTACATTCTGTTCCCACACCATTCGCCAGAAGTCGTCCACAGTCGACTTCATTGGTCCCTGTGACACTATGAACTCTCGTTTACCGTTATAACCCTGCAACAAGACATTTGTATTAAAGATTCAATCTAATCACGAACTTTCCAATAAATAAGAAAATAAATAAAAATCATGAGTCTGCACACATGCAACATCCCGTGACTTATATTAAAAACTGAAAAGATCTCTGCCCCAATCAGGGTTCGAGCCCCGTACTTTCCGCTAATTGTGCGATTATTTTTGTGCGGAATTAGACAGTGAAGAACTACGGTAGCCATATTGTTCTTAAGTAACAGACATGTAGCCTGTACAACTCTCATCACCATCCTAACGAAAGCCTCCGCCGTCGCAAGATCTTACTTACTGGAATGTAGTTTGCATTGATATAGTCTGAGCCCTCTACATCATCAATGGGCAACAGTTTCACCCGTGAGTGGTCGTATGGGAAGATGTTGGTGAAGCGGTTCTTTGGTCGATTCTCCACAATGTCAGACGCTATGTACAGCTGATTGCGACCAACCAACCTCAAATCCTGTGAAGAGATGAATTATAAAAGTGGAACTTGCAGGTCAATTCTTTGTCTCTGTGACTGCTTGGCCAAACTAGCTAGAAACACAACATGAGGCGACAATGTGAATATGAAATAGGTTGCAAATTGCCAAACGTTTATAAGAATGAGTTTTGTGGCGAAAATGGTCCACTGCAAATCACTCAACTGTGTCCAGTAAGTACTGAGACGTGGTACTGGCGAATAATATTGCATGATTAGAGCTTTGTGAGCCCCCAAGGTACATCATTAATCCAAAGGTCACCTATTTGCAGAATTTTTTGTTTTCACTTTTTCAAGATGTCAATGAATACAACTACAGTTTGTTTACCGTAGACGACGTTAAAATGGCATTGTCGTGTAGCTCCTACAATACAATAGCATAGTTAGGAGCATGCATGGGAAATGCAAAACATAATTCATGCATGGTTTGACATTTTTTGCAACCATTCACATGTAATTTTAACAGTGTCGACCTATTGTTCAAGTTTGTCATCACGGAAATGGAAATAACTGCCAGCCCCACATCCAGCATTTCTATTCCCCACCCATTTCTATTCCCCACCCATTTCT
>NMRA01000768.1:60621-109246 GCA_002633005.1 Phoronis australis
ATATGTACTGATATGTCCCCATAGTTGACCAGTTCTTTGTCCTCTGGCCAGTAATGATGGCACTTCTCCTACAAGCCAACAACAGGCAGCTATTTGAAACTGGTTTACTTTAAAGTGCACAGGCACCCCTGTTGGTCTACCACTACATTCGGCTTAGACCCAGAGGGGTGACTCCTGTTTGTACAGTAAGTATGACTACTACTTAGTGTTATGCTTCTAAACTCAGGCAACATGCTTTACGATAAACCAAAAAATATTAGGAGTGCAACAAGCCTGAAATAAAAACAACTGCATAGCAGCCTCACATTTTAAACCAGGCTTTAATAAAAACAAATGCATAACCGCCTCACATTTTTACACCAGGCATGAATGAAACCTATTAGATTTTATTGCAGAATGTGTTTTCTTTTACTTAATGTGGTAAATTAACAGAACTTAGTTCACTACATGGAAGCCACTTTGGTCACATGTGAAACAAGATTTGTTAAAGCATTAGCAACAGTTACTATGCAAAACAATATATCACTTACAGACTGAGACGGCATGAAACTAAGGTCAAGACAGTCACGTACCTTCATTTTTTCGACACATAAAGTCAACATGACGATCATTCGTACATTCTGTTCCCACACCATTCGCCAGAAGTCGTCCACAGTCGACTTCATTGGTCCCTGTGACACTATGAACTCTCGTTTACCGTTATAACCCTGCAACAAGACATTTGTATTAAAGATTCAATCTAATCACGAAGTTTCCAATAAATAAGAAAATAAATAAAAATCAGGAGTCTGCCCACATGCAACATCCCGTGACTTATATTAAAAACTGAAAAGATCTCTACCCCGATCACGATTCGAGCCCCGTACTTTCCGCTAATCGTGGATTATTTTCGTGCGAAATTAGACAGTGAAGAACTACGGTAGCCATATTGTTCTTAAGTAACAGACATGTAGCCTGTATAACTCTCATCACCATCCTAACGAAAGCCTCCGCCGTCACAAGGTCTTACTCACTGGAATGTAGTTTGCATTGATATAGTCTGAGCCCTCTACATCATCAGTGGGCAACAGTTTCACCCGTGAGTGGTCGTATGGGAAGATGTTGGTGAAGCGGTTCTTTGGTCGATTCTCCACAATGTCAGACGCTATGTACAGCTGATTGCGACCAACCAACCTCAAATCCTGTTAAGAGATGAATTATAAAAGTGGAACTTGCAGGTCAATTCTTTGTCTCAGTGATCGCTTGGCCAAACTAGCTAGAAACACAACATGAGGCGACAATGTGAATATGAAATAGGTTGCAAATTGCCAAATGTTTTTAAGAACGAGTTTTGTGGCGAAAAAGGTCCACCGCAAATCACTGAACTGTGTCCAGTAAGTACTGAGACGTGGTACTGGGCAATAATATTGCATGATTAAAGCTTTGTGAGCCCCCAAGGTACATCATTAATCCAAAGGTCACCTATTTGCAGAATTTTTTGTTTTCACTTTTTCAAGATGTCAATGAATACAACTACACTTTGTTTACGGTAGACCACGTTAAAATGGCATTGTCGTATAGCTCCTACAATACAATAGCATAGTTATGAGCATGCATGGGAAATGCAAAACATAATTCATGCATGGTTTGACATTTTTTGCGACCATTCACATGTAATTTTAACAGTGTCGACCTATTGTTCAAGTTTGTCATCACGGAAATGGAAATAACTGCCAGCCCCACATCCAGCATTTCTAATCCCCACCCACTTCTATTCGCCACCCACTTCTATTCCCCACCCATTTCTAGTCCCCACCCATTTCTATTCCCCACCCACTTCTTAAGGTCCTCAACTTATACATTCTGAGCGTCAACCTGACAACAGCTTGAACGTTTGAATCAAACAAAATTTGATCACGTTACTGATGTTGGTGCTTCACTATGGATGTACCTTAAAGATTCTTTTGTAACAAAATTTCCTAAAAAGGCGTGGTCACGGGACCCAACTAATGTGGGGTTGGTATGAAGTCACACAACAAATTCTATAGGCTTTCTACTTTCAGAAAATAATCCTTTAACAGAGTTAAATCTATAGCTTTGTAGACACTTAATGACTTAATACATAAACTGGTCAATGGGGTCCTCCATAACCTTCACGTAAATTACGAAATCACCCTTGTACTGGCCATACCTCGTACTCCTCAGCGTAACCAAACTCTCCATCCTTAGCTAGATTCTCCAGGTGTTCTGCAAACTTGTTCAACTTAACCGGGCGACTGGAAGAGTTGAATATGCTTGTAATACATCTAAACTTAACACGGCAACTATTTAATACAAAAAATCAAGCTTAAAAAGTAAAGTCAATTATTGATATGCAGTATTTAATATGAAAGAGCTCAAATCAAGTGAGCTACAAAAACTAGGCGGTAAAGCCATAGGAAATAGCACTTACAAATAAAAAAAAACAGTAACACGGACAATGTTTTAGATTATCATTATCTGTTAGCATCGTAATGGTGATAATAATTCTTGTAACTTCAAAGTTCAAGTACACATAATATTAGGATGACATGGTACGGCAGACGCAAAGAACAGAGACAACTCATTGAAATGAAACCGTTCGATGGATAAACTTCATTAGAAAATAACTATACAGCATTAAGTAACAAAAATATTCATTTATGCGACTACAAAGAAATTTTTATGACAAAAACAAGAAATTCATGACCTCATATGAACAAACCTGCGGTCTCTCTTGTTCTTCCTACTGGACAACCTTATGCCAGTCATTGGGCTCAGTGTCGTGTCCGGCTCACTTCCTTTCATCCTCTGGTTGCCTAGGATACCTCGTCTTCGGAGGAACCAGACCATTAACAGGCCGCCCACCACCAGCAGTACAAGAATGGTGACTACAACCCCCACGATAACACCCGTGTTGTCGGGTTCTGCAGAAGTGTAAGCAATAGTAAGTGCAAAGTGTTGGTATTTTGCCCACAAAACCAAAAGCAATACCATAAATCTATAATACACACCCAGGCTTCTAATAGTAGCCCGTCTCCTACTAAAGTCAACAGAGTATGCTAAAATCCCAAGTGCTCCTAATACAATAATTAATGACGTGCCTTTAAGATCATTGGTCTCCAGTCGAGTTGGGTCAGAAGCACTTCTGAAACCAACAAACACCAGGTCATCTATTAAGTGCTTTACAATGACCCAAAAATGACAAAGTTAATGCGATACATTTAAGGGTTTGGAGAAAGAGACCTAGGTCGACAGCAAATGTTTGCATTTCTTGCGAGTCAACAGAAAATGTCTACGATAAGAATAAATCAGTCAAAGCACCGACAGCTGCTGGGTCTATTTCCAGACAGACATACTTAAGAAGACAACATGCATGGCACACCCAACTTCGGTTGGTCACTAAAACCAGGCATGTCTCATTCAGTTCCGCCCATCGATCTACAGCTGTGACAGGATGACTAAAAACTAAGATCAAGGAAATGTCACCCATGTTTGAATTCCTCAAAAATCAACGGCATACCATAAGAACACCAAAGGCTAACTTACTTCTAGCAGAAAATCCAAACAAAAGCATGTTTTCAAGACATTACTCTAAAATGTAAACATAATAAACTACAAAACTGTAACTTGTTATTATCACATAAAAATGTAAACATCAATCAGAATTAGTCACAACTATACTGGAAAGACCAAATTCAGGGAAAGCAAAAGTTGGAATGAAGAACATGACTCATCAAGAGAATATATGACTACGACTTCTCAAGTTACGCGAGAATTTAGCCAGTTTAGGACACAGTACTGCAGACGAGTGTTCTTTTAATGTTTCTGAGAAAGATAAGAAACAGCAATGCTTCATCACATTCTAAGTTCTCTATCAAGTTTAACACCAGACAATGTCTTGAGAAATTGTGGGGTATTCACAACAATGTCTAAACCTTTTGAAAAATGTAAAAGATGAACTCTGGCAATTATCTTTATCCGAATTGTACAGATTTATTAACAAGATATGAAGTTGTACCGTAACATCGGAGCAAACCTTTTGCGGCGTATTTTGCAATATTTTGTACAAGTGGATTGGATTTTTACGGCATCATTGACAACCTTTACCAACACCAGAACACGTCAAAAATAGTCAGACAAAATACCATTTCTGTGTTGTAATGAATATTACGGTCATGAATGACAACTCTGTCATAACAGATAGGCAAACCACAGTCACTCCAACAAAATCCTAATGGCATTCGCATCTTCTCGACTTTACAGCACATTTCCTGTCGTTAACTGCAACGGGCAGCTACTATGGTGGTAAATTCTGCTGGCACTCAGCCATTGTGACCAGGAATTACATATTAGATTCTTGTACGATTACTTTTGGAATATACTGTAGAGTAGTATAAGCTTTGTCACTCACCTGTTTTGATGATGACAGAGTATGGGGTGTCTGAGAAATGGTTACCGTCCGTGTACCCTCGGAGCATAACCTTGTACTGTTTCCCCGGACGTAGCCTTCCGTTACAGTACTCTCCAGGGGCAGCATTGCTGCAGTCTACTGCACCGATCACAAACTCAGTCTCCGCATTATTATCGGTGCTGCGACGCCGTCTTGCCACCTTGCCTCGGCTAGAGGCGCAATTGGAGCTTGAGTCAAACACGTTACATGGCGGAATGACTTGATAGGGAGGCCAAACATCTTGATTGACAACATCTTTGTAGCTGGATATGAAAGCGCCTGTGGTGGACGCAGGTTTGGAGTTGGCGTCCGTGACTTCGGCAACGATGATGGTGTAGCCTATGAGCTCTCCGTTAGTATCTGTGAAAGCTTGTTTCAGTTTGATCTTCAGGGACTGCGTTCTCGAATGTGTGTCACTGTCGCGAACCCCGGCAACACTTGGTTTTAATTCATCTGGAGTAAGGTCAGCGCGGAGGGTCGGAGCTAGGAACAGATTGAATATCAAGAACATTCACAAAGATGTAGCACTGACCTTTTTATACATAAGCAAAAATCTGATATGAGAACATCCAAAACTTTATCTTAGTGACATTCTTAAAGATGGACTATTGACTTCCTTACCAACAGACAAAATCAAACACAAGTGCATCCGAAACTTAAAATTTGTAGGAGATCCTTTTTTCCCAGTACCTGTGGACTGAAATTGTGGGTATTTCGTTAGCCATGAATGAATGATTTCTCATAACCCAATGCAAATGTGACACCTCCCTCAATCCTCAAAAAGGTCCGATGAATTGGAAACAAAACATTCTTTGTGTCAACACTGCAACACACTCTGCAAAAGCAGAGAAGAAGAATGAGACTAGTGCCCTTTGCCTGCACAGCATTGTAGGTAAGTAACACAGAATCACAATGGTGTTGTGGTATTTCAGGTTGTGCATGTTGCAGTATTCTTAATTTTTCATGATAGCCAATCAAAGTTATTCAGCATCTGTGTGGAAACGATCAGACTGCTTGACCCACAAGAATAACCATGGCTGTGTATGGCAAGTCAACCTCTTATGTGTAGTCGTGCACAAATTTCTTCAAACAAGAGACAAGTTGATACTCACCATCTGTAGGTAACACTTCAGATACACTGGCCGGTTTTCCATATGCTATTGTTTTTGCTTCCACCTGGAGAATGGAAAATAAACATTGGGAACCAGCATGGAAATAAGGTTTCATTTTTTGGCCTTATGCAGGGCCACGTTCTGCAAGGCTAGTTTCCTGCAAGTTCGGCGACAACAAGCAATTCTTTGTGAGATATCACCATGCATTACAAGGGCAGCTCATGATATCTTTAATATCAATTCCCAAGTATACTGCATTGGAAAACAGGCACGCGGTATCATGTATGTGACTTCATTCACTCTAATAACTTAATCTATAATACATTTATAAGAGTTTGATGATTTTGATAGATCACAAAGTTTAGAAGTCACAGGCATTCAATATTACAGCGTTAATAAATAATCACATTGACTGTTGTTATGGCAACAAGTAATCTAAATCCTTGTATGTTATCAAATACAAAATCAAAAGATTTATACACAGTAATGTAGGTGTCAAGTCTTTCTTCATACAAGTTTCATTTTAGGTCTAATCTAGCCTTCGTCAGCGTCATTTAAATGTTTTAAATCTGCAGCATGCTGTTCACAGTTGAGGAGCAAGTTGTGTGGCAGTGGTTCCAAGCTCAACAGGCCAACAGCAAGAACACACACAAAACTTTCGAGTTGCTGAGATAATTTCTTTAACATTTCTAGAATGTGATGCGTTCATAATTATTTGGCTAATAAACTTCTTTTGACATGAAATTATTGTGAAGTGGGAGCATGAGACCAAATTTCTGTCGTATTAAGTCACTTAGTCTTAAGTCACTTAGTCTTAAGTCACTTAGTCTTAAGTCACTTAGTCTTAAGTCACTTAGTCTTAAGTCACTTAGTCTTAAGTCACTTAGTCTTAAGTCACTTAGTCTTAAGTCACTTAGTCTTAAGTCACTTAGTCTTGAGTTACTTTTCATGAAACACGCCTTTTATCTCGAGCAACAATGAACTCTGAGTTCGTCCAATCTGAATGTGTCTTAACACGGTGTGTGCTTAAATTACCTTAAACATCATAAGTCAGTTTTTAAGGAAGACAGGTTTACAGTAACTTTAAAAACTGGCTCAATCGTTTTCCAGTCAAGACATACAGTTCGATGAAAAACAAGAGAGAGAATCAACAATTGGACAGACTTCAGAGCCACTTGCCAGATTTCAAAACCAACTGGCTGGACTGCAAAACCCAATGACCGACATTCTAAGCTGGTGGTCAGACCTCAAAACGTGATGTCAGGTACCTCAAAACCAGATGGAAGCACCCAAAAAACTGGCTGGTCGGACATATCGCTGATTTTGAAAAAAAAACAAACATGTACGAAAAACAAACACTAGATGTCACTTAAATCCTGCGATTATGGACTAAGGAAGTCCGCCTGTCATGTTTGATCACTCACCAACTACTTAAAGCACTGGCCATCATGTTTTGCGTGCAGCCAACTAGTTTTTTGGGTGAGGCAATCACGTTTCGAAGTACGAACAGCACGTTTGATCACCAGCCATTTGATTTGCAATCCAGCCGACTGGTATTGAAGTCTTAGCAAGTGGTTCTGTAGTCCATTCCACTGTTAATTCCCTCCCTTGAATAAGCTACAGTCTGAATCAATGAGATGCCGACAGGCCACAGATTCAGAAAACCAAAATCAAGATCTCATCCCTACAAGATTATCTAACGTTCATCCAGTCAATTGTATTAATAATTCAGAGTGCAACTTGCCACAAGCCCATGCGACGAAAATTGTAAAGTTGAAGACAAATTAAAATAAATACGTACAGTGAAGGTGTAATTGTAGCCAGCCTTGAGGTCTGTGATGTCCATTTCTTGCCTTAACACAATTCTTGGGTCTGCCTGATGATCCTTCCGTTTTGATCCAGTCACGGGCGTCTTACCCTGATAATCAAATAAATTATTTGGTTGGCACTTGGGTAAACAGTGACTTAGTGATCACTAGGGAACACAATGCTCTAATAGTATGATCCACCCCTTTTCTGAAATTTACACACCTCAGATTTTTCAAAATTATTTAAGACTTGGACACTTGCTTAATCAATGGTCATATGACCAGCCACGGCTAAGACAACAATAACTTAGTCGATAAGAGTGGTTTATAAAAATAAGTATTAATTACAAGTACAGACTACATATAAATTTACATTAGTAATGGTTCTTATCGAGAACATAGCACACAGTTATTTTTGACTGGGGACACTGTTCTAAATAGCTGAAAACAAAGGAAAGAGTTTCTAAAAGCTACCAGCATGAAGACTTAACAAACGTACTTCTTTTATGCCTTGGTAAGTGATGCGGTACTCCACGAGATTGCCATTAGGGTTGGCAGGAGGCTGCCAGGACAGACGTAAACTAGTCGTTTTAACTTGGTCCACCTTGAGATCACGAGGCGCGCTCGGAACTAAAACATAAACAATCAAAGAATAGGAAAGCCAGAAAGCAGAAGCACATTTTAAGTTTGTTTGAAGGGACAATAACCCAGCCCTTTCCATCAAAAGACAACTTCGATTTATCCAGGGCTTGGAATGACCAACGATAAGAAAGAGGAAAATTTTCCAAGTGAAGGATCACTCCAAAATAGAAAGAAATTTAATGGTGTTGTAAAATTTAATGGATATAAGCATTTTTGCATGAATAAGAGGAAACCAAAACCAAGAAAGAGGAAACCTCTTAAAAAGTAAAATTTCAAGCCCTGTTTCACCATTTATAGTGTTCCACAATCAGAATAGAAATGATTTCTATAGGCTTGAGAACAACTGGCACTTCGTTATTGTTTCAGACCACTCTCAGGCTTGTCACGGTGGGTTAGCTGAAAAGGCAGTATGACTGTCAGGGGAATTCCAAGCATGTTATTGTAACCAATTTCAATTCATTAAGAAGCAAAGGATAGCAACAACACGATGGATATGACAGCAAAGAACGTCGCTTTGACAACAGAATGTGTTGTGTAGCAGCTTTTAAGAACCGAGATATTTCTTTATCAGAGACGTACTCATTGGTGTCTTGGAAGTAACCTCATCTTTGTGACATGAGCCTTCCCAAGGAATGTTTAAGGAAAAACCGTATAAATTGTGACCTGTCTGCAAAAACAACCTAAATTCTTAAAAAGAGTGAATGATGTAAAAATTGGTAGTGGGAGTTTAGCCGAACATGGGTGATAACTTGTACGAATTTGAAAAAAGAAAAAATAGTCATTTACCAGCCTGCTTTGTGGTGACAGTCTGTCTCCAAGTCGGACTCCTTTTATTCCCGCTGATAGTTACCACGGTGATCGTGTAGGTGGTAAATGGCGCAAGACCATCCCGCAGAATGTTCATGGACTGACCAGTAGCCGAGACAACCACCGATGGCTGGCAGCCTTGACCGGTGCAGTTCACCTCATAGTGTGACACATCTCCGGCTGGCTTTGACCACTGAATGGTCAGCTGGCTTGAGCTCTCTGGGCGCACGGTAGCCTCCACTGAGTTGGGAACTGCAAGTGAGAAATGTGGTACTGTACACATCATCAACATGACCAAAACAGTTGAGTGACAAATGTGCTGAGGTACAAAGTCATGGTCCAGGACTTGGAATGACCATTGACAAAAAAGAGGAATCTTTTCCAGGTGATGCATTGTTCCACAAATAAATAAGCTTGTGTGATACAAGTACTTTTATGTTGTAAAGTTTAACTGAAATAAACGTTTTTGTATGTCAAAATAACGAAAAAAGCAGTGAGAAAAGAGAAAACTGGAAATCAAATAAGAGGAAATCGAAACCAAAAAAGAGGAAATCCTCTTAAAAGAGGAAAATTCCAAGCCCTGACAGTCATAAGCAAAGTTTGTCTGATCTCCTGCAGAGAGGTATCCCAAAATGTTTTGACACAATCGTTGACAAGACAGAGTATTCATGGTCAAAGAAAAGGGGAGCTCTAAATTTGCAAGTTAGCACCGGTGATAGCATCACAGAAGCAGACATTCCAACAATTACAGGTGGGACTCGCGGCCCACAAATACCCTAATGAGGGTGAACAATTCTCTTTGATTCACAAACGAAAGCATCACGGAGTGCTGATGTGCATCAACCGTATGGGGGCGCAATGTAGATAAAATTTGTCTGAAATTGGGGATAATTCGTCTGAAATGAAGGATGTGCTGTGTGTCCACATGACAGTAATTTATTTGCTAAATCCCAAGAACATCCACCACAGAGTTTTTGTGATACAACAATGGATGCTGGCCAGACGCCATAATGCAACCACATACATACATGTGTGTCCGCACACCCTTGATTTCAGGACTTTCCAGTGAAAACCAAGACGTCCATCAGCCAGAAACTTCCGGAACTTTACCTTTTTTGATTATTATTATAAAAATATATATTTGTCATCACTGCCCTATAGACATTTATCTAACAAAATTCATGCCTAAGTTACAAAAAATGCAATTATGGGATGAATAAACTTTCAACTATTAAGAAGTATTCGCTGAATAATAATCTGTATCATTTTGCACTCACATTGTACGCAATGTAACTAATTTCGTGCACATAAAACAACATTTAGTTATATTTTTATAGTGGCCCAGGCACTAGCTGTTCCTTACCGGTCCTGACGGAGAGCTCAACAGGCTCACTCGATTGATCGCCGCTGACTGTAAACAGCTGTACCTTGTACTGCCTTCCTGCGACTACGCCTTCAGTAAACGTAACTGTCGTAGCTTCATCTTTGTTACGGAACACAACATCACCTACACATTTACTGGAGGCGTACAGACAGAAGTAGTAATGACTGAAAACACCAACAGTGCTGCTGGTATAGTGTACCACTACAGTGTCGTTTGTTGTACCGACGGAGTCCTCCGTAAGTATTGAGTTGCACACTGGCCCTGAAATAAAAATAATACACGTTGCAAAACATGTAAGTCTTACTCTGACATTAGTTTACCATAACACTCTCCAACATACAGTCCAAGGCACAGTCTCCTTGACCATAGACTTTTGGTGGTCTCTAACCAAATCTAAGCAAGCCCACTGACTACAGCAGTGAGGTTCAGTGGGATTCGAACATACGACCTTGTGAACAGGAGGCACCCACTCAACCCACTAGGCCACACTGACTCCCTTACCAAAAATATTGGGTTCACTAGACAGCAACAAAGTACAATTGGTCGTGTGTTAACATTGATAAATAAATAAGATGCCCACCTGTGCAAGTACAATGGAAAATATACGAGTCTAAATCACGGGTCCTACTGCAACAAGAAATAAAGAAAACAGTCATGACATTCTCCCCGAAAACATAGAATTGACCTTGTAGAAGCATGGACTTAGAAACCTTGAGTATTCCTGCCTGACAAGAGATGTCGGTCTACAACATGATTACTTACTAACTGTTCCTTTATCGGCAGCAGCCAAACTGGAAACATTTCCTTTTGTTCTTGACTCAACCTCAACCGAATAGTTCTGACCCGAGACTAAAGGGGTCAGTACTTTCTGGTACTCTGACTGGACGTCGTTTGCTTCGACTACTGCTTCTGTCCATGTCTCTGAACCGGTAACCCGGTGTCGGACTACCCAGTTCAAGACTACGGTGCTCTCCTTAACATAGGTCCATTTAATAGTCAGACTTTCTGTGCTGGTTGTCTCAACCGTCAATGCTGGAGCTAGCGGAACTACGGGAAAGAAAAGTGCATTGCATTACATGATGTCCTTAAAACACTATGTTTCCACTACTTCCTACAAGACGGGTAATTGGGTAGGTTGATTTTGTATGCAGTATCTACTAGCAGTACAACTACTACCAACAGCAATACAGTAGAGAGCCATATTTTGTTGTTGCGATTACAAAAATAATTCTTGCATTAGATAGCGCTTAGATGTTCCTAGTCGTGCACACATAATACACGGTTGATGAAGGGAGCAAAAACGAACCCAATTAAATTCACTCAACACACGTTGTGCTCTAAATTTTCAAACAACCTGTCAAAAGCAGCTTCACCATTAAAACATTCCCCAAAGGATAAAAATAAAATGCAAATTAATGCTGAATTCAACTATATCAATTAACAGCACATGATTTAGTGTCTAATTTTCTCCCTCTCAGTAGGGAAAGAATGCTTTCCACTTTCCAGAATGACAGAGAAGAACCTCCATTAAGAATCTTATAAGGTAATTCCCTCAACTGAGACATTCATCCCATTGCCTTAAGTTCATTTTGGCGTACACGTGAGGTATGAGCCAAGATCACTTGCATTTGAAGCTTATAACTCTATGTTTGTGCTCGCCCTAAGCCTGCCCATAGTAACTCTCCGTCAGTGCTGGCCCTAGGCCTGCCCAAGTAACTAATTCTTGCTTCTTAAATAGACACTTGTTACTTGTTACCCAATTTTGACAAGGTCAGCGGTTTCATCCACACGAAAGCACGCACGCACGCACGCACACACACACACACACACCCCCACCCACACACACACCCACCCACATGCATATAAGGCCCAAGAAAGATAGCTGGTTCTGGTGTATTTCTTTATTGAAAATCGAATCTGTGATGCAGTATTTTTAGTTGCTCACTTGTTCAAAAACAAAAATCCACCTGAGACAACCAAAAATGATGCAAGATTCATTTATTTTACTTAGCACTTGGCAAATCATGACATCTCAAACCATGCTTACCTTTGCTTACATGAGACCCTGGCTGAAACTGATGTGGAAGGGGGTGTTTTTTGTTTTTGAGCAGGTGAGCACAACTCTCAAAAGGAGACAAGGTAAAGACCAGAACCAACTATCCTTTTTGACCAAATTAATTTGACTGGATCAAACTCACGAGTTGTAAAACTTTGCGATGTCGCTTGCCCTTTAACTCCACCACTGACTGCAGAAACTTCGGCTTTGTAATGCTCGCCAGGAAACAAACCGGCCAACTCCATATCTTTTGTACTGGACTCTTTCTCAATCCACGACGCACTAGCATTTCTCAACACAGACTTGTATCGGACTTGATACTTATCCTGTTTACTGTCCACCTCAGTCTCCCATTTCAGATTAGCAGACGATGATTTGATGTCCGACACTATTATTGGCTTAACTGGTCTTGGCGCTACAAACACCGTGCAAAAGGTTACGCCACTTTCATAGCAAAAACAGTTTCAGATAATGGATCGCATTGGATACTTCACGAACAAACATTTTTATAGCGTTACCTCCGAGTGAAGAAGTAATAGTTTGAGTTTGGGTTATAAAATGGAAATTAGATTTCTGGAAACAACAGGCAAAAATTTAGAGGAGTCTTCAGTATAAAAGAATTGCCCTTTTAAGACATTTTGCTGTAACTGAGCTTAGAGAGCCTTAGATATTTGCTGTTTGACTAACTGATGTTAGCTTAGGGAGCCTCATGCTAACTTGTCTCTTTTAGAGGAGTCTTCACTATAAAAGAATTGCCCTTTTAAGACATTTTGCTGTAACTAAGCTTAGAGAGCCTTAGATATTTGCTGTTTGACTAATTGATTTTAGCTTAGGGAGCCTCACGCTCACTTGTCTCTCCTCAGCTATTTGTGGGTTGAATGTGTTTTGAATGTCATGTGACCCATGTTTTGCATAAGAATAGGTGTGTGATGACTTCTGACCTGCACACTTGGGTGTTGTCAGTGTATCTTGGGCTGTAGAAAATAGAGGAAGAATATATATTTTGAGAGCTGTAGTATTGAGAAACAAACTAAGGATGAACAGTAGTCGAACTGTTTGTTGGCTTGTCAGGTATCTCAAAGTTTATAAGGTGACCTCTCAATTCCTTGCCAACACTCAAAGCCTTTGATAAGCAATTGTGTAATTACCTTAAGTTTGTCTTTTTGCAAGAAAAATGAAGCTTTCATGTAAGATACACTAAGCCAGGTGTTTCTGTAGGGGAAGTGAATGTTACAAGTAATCTGACAAAATAGCAATGACCCACAGAGATAGCTATTTCATTCACACTGAAAATGATTGGCAATAGCTGTCAAAGCAAATGTAAACCTTAATAATAGAAATGGATAGTTAATATTCATGAAAATTTCCTGTAAGTCCCTATTGAGATGGACAGCTACTACGGCCAGGAAATTCGCTTGCACCTAGCTATCACTACTAGATAATCACATATTATTTTGTCTCGTTATGACATATCTTGTGTTCTAATCACCAAAAATTTGTTGAGCTACACTGACAATAGCATCAATCGTATATCTAACAGACGCAGCCATGTCATTTTCTCTGTCGCTTGCCAAAACTTCCTCTCATCTAAAATTGGCAAACTTTCAGTACAAAAGCCAAGACATAATTTTTGAAAAATTTACTAATATTTTTCATCCAACCTCTGTCTAGGTTTTTACCATAACTTTAACAAACCCAGACGAATTTCAACTCACGTGTCACGGCACTAACAGATGGAGCCACGTTAGCCTCTAGACTGCTTATAGCAGCCACAAAGATGGTATAGGTATGGCCAGGCACCAGCTTGGTTAGGAAACTCTCATACTCATAGGTACCACTGTTGAACTGTACTACCTGTTCCTGTGATGCATCATTGATTTTGCTGTAAGTGATCTGCAAGCAATTTCAAACAATACTAACTGCAGTGTCGTCAAACAATAATTGGAAAAGTATGTGGAAATACTGCTGGGGACTTTATCAATTATTGCCACTATCACAAATGCACAGAACACATGCTTCAGGGACAGACCCAGTCAAGGGTCATTGCTAACGAACACTTTTGATGTTCACCCAATAATGAGATCAGATGGATAATGTCCCAGATAAATTACCTTAAAGTTATCTTGCAAACTGTCCTCATTTACTGTCCATGTCACCTTGATTTCTGTTTCTAAGGTCGCTCGGACTCCAAGATTCTCCACAACTCGTGGTTCTGCAATAGAAGTTGAAACAAATAAAATCTATGTATGGACTATTGGAAATTTCTCAGCAATCACCATATACCAAAATGCCACGTCAATGTAACTCTGCGATATTTACCCACTGACAATGCTTCAATTCTGAGGGTACTTGTCTCATCGATGCTCTACTTATCACTAGTTCACATTAAATTTAGTCTGTCATTTGTCAATCTAACTCCATTCGAAGCCGCTACTAACCTGCCTTTGGTCCACGAAGCAAACTTTTAATTAAGACTTCCTACTGCAATACAATTGGTCTCAACTTCATCCTCACTCGGATGAAAAGTGATTTCTGGGCTCCCAAATCTCTCCAAGAGTGCTATTCCTTAGTAAAGACATGCTGTGAAAAGCCAACTTGTAGAGTCTTGTCTCGAGCAATAAAGAACTGTCAGTTATTTTGAAGTCCTGGAATCACCTCCAGTTCGACTAAGGAACGATTTGGATTAATGCCATCACTATAAGTGCTATAAGCCAAGTTGCATGTTGGTAACTGCTTCAAGTTTTACTGCTTACATATTAGGGAGTGGCAAAGCCAAGTGGGACTTGACATCTGAGTGGCCTCATCTTTCCAAATCCAGGTCAATCATAAGGTGAATTCGACGAGGCTATTAATACACGAATCACTAAGTATTTCAAGCTTTCTCGAGTTCAGCAAGCAATGTTGTAATAAGTGTATTGGACTTACTGGCAGTAATACTTCGACTGTGCGGGTTGCTCTTTGCGCCACTAGATGTCACCGTCGATATGTTAAATGTGTAGGTGCGGCCAGGCTTCAGTGGAAAAAATGTGTGCTGCAGAAGGGACTGGGATCTGAAAACACCAAGGGATCACTATGGATAAAATTGCACCAATTTCAGACAAAAAGAATCACCAAAATTTCCATTTTCCGAAAATACTGTACCGAATGTCCACAACTGAAAATGGTCTAGTGGTAACTATAGTACATACCGTAACTTACAAGAGATCAGGAATTTATTTGGTACTGCTACTACCATAGTTTTCAGGCTTGTTTGTGAAATACCATGCGTGTGAAAAGGGAAGCATTTGTATCAGTGTGGTTAGAAAACAGTCACATGTCCCTTTTGTACAGCCCTAGAGTTATGCACTGACTGTCAAAAACGGACAATAAAGTACGCAAAGAAAAGTTTTTGAATGAAATTAAAATGTGAATTGAACAAATGTGTTATTACCGTAGTACAAGTCAAAATATGACATTCTGTGTAAGTGACAAGACATTCAGTATATGAGAAACTGTAGCCCACCTATTGATGGTCACAGGTGACACAACGTTCTGCTCCACTGGGTCAATACTAAGTTCGTAACTGTCAAACACCGATCCAACAGGCTCAGTCCACGTAACTTGAATGGACGTTGCGTTGACCTCCCCCTTCTCTAGACTGCTCACAGAATTCGGCACTAAAATAAAACCGTACAGTGACCCCTGTGGACAAATAACTAAACACTCTTCAAACTAAAGCTACAATTGTTTTAATGAACAACAAGCGCAAGTTTGCAACAAATGGCAGACGTGATCAGGCCCCACTACCTACAGTATTTAACTACACAAGAAAGCGAACTTTAATATGAGATATTTCAACGTTTCGTGCATAATACATGCCACATTTATCACAAAATCCAAACAAAGTCTGTGCAATGCATTCGATGGAAAGCAGCAAAAAGCAAGCAAGCACTACAGCATGCAACAAACACAGATTGGGAGTCATCTAACCAAAGGTGAATTCAAACTTCCTAGTTTTCACACTGAAAATAAATGCAGTATAAATATTATTCTTGAGGTAACAATCAAATAAAAAGACAATGTTTCGACACGGGTGAGACAGATATTTGAAATACCAGTATTTTATTACATAAAGCTATAGATGAGAAAACAAAGACCAGAGAGAACATTGGAATATACACATTGTTGAAGCCTATATGAGCCTTCCGTCAATCAAAAAGTAACATGCCATTTGGGCCGCTTCCTGAAACAAAATTGGAGGGAAATTGTTCTTTCCTCTATGATTAGTAGTGTAACTGTGCTTGGAAAAAAATAACTATTCCCCAGTGTTGGAATCTATGCTCAACTAGTCCCCTTGACCCAGCGGGTCACTTCATGCACCTAGAATGGCTCAAGCAGCTACGAACTGTCAATTCTTTTCTAGCCACGAAATCACTCTTCACCTGAGGATAAAATTGAGATCTAAGAGGTCTAGATAAGATTCATAGAACAAGATGGAGTCATAGAAGCTTTAATGAAACAAGACCAAAGGGACTACTGGGAGCTAGAAATGACTGGTTAGCATTTTACAGCAATCAAATCAAAATAAAGTGCATGATGTGAAATAAACTCCTTCCAACGTGCAATATGAAGTTTCCCAATCCCCAGTTTCCATTATCCGCACAGTGATGTCTGCTAAATAGAGGAGACGAACTTCAATAACTTTGGTAACAACAAAACACATTAGACAAAGTTTGTTTTATCAAGCCGTCTTATGCCCAGTTCTAAATAAAACATGGCTGAGCACTAGTGAACAAGTGACTGCCATTTCAATGCTGTGCTTTGACAACAAATACAAATACGTATCCTAAGAAAAGAAACTGAATTACTACTCCAGTAACATTGTTCAACAACGATCTTCATTCACCGATCCCTTTAACGTCTGCGTCAACAAAATGCTAAATTACAACTCTCTGTGGTTAAAAAAAAAACAAGAAGCTAATCCGTGCACAGTTGAACCATGTTACAACAAACCCGACGGTAATTTTACAAAAAAGTTTGCTGCAACTGAAGTTTGTTGCAACTAAAGTTTGTGATAAGCGAATCAACTTATATTACAGTGCAGTTACTTTGAAACCTGTGGAATAGAACGTTCTAAGAGAACAAATGACATGACATGAACCAGATATATCATAAAACCGTTCTATTCTTTACCAGCTCAAGAGTTTTTTTAGTTCAAGTCACCTTAGTTCTTTGAAATAAAAGAAATGGGGAATGAAGGACACGGGGAAATTATCACGTAGTAGAGATGGACGAGGAAACAATGACTACCGCTGCCCTTTACTTACTAGACAGAACTTCCCTCAAAGCTCTTTCAAAGTCAGAACACTATTACTAAGTACATTTTTGGCAGGGTTTGAAATTTTTAAACAATTTTGTCAGCTGGCCAAGCGGATTTGAAAGTTCACATTAGAGCAGAGTGCACGGCAATATCTCCATGTTAGCACTCGAAACACATGAGAAATGTGCCAGACTTTTTAAGTACTTTGTCTCATATCCCTTCCAAAAGCAGATGTTTCTGAAAACCAAAAGTCAGACATGCACCCCAACACCACCTACAGCGAATTGGAATCATCTCCAAACACTATCTGGCAGAAGACATAGACTGTATTTGTCTTTTGAAGAAGAAGGCATTATGCAAACATGCAAAAATGTCCCATAAACTGTAAAGTTGTAAAATAAGTAAAACACACAGGACATCACAGCTGGCTTCTGAAATTTATTCTACCTCAACCCGATACCAAACTGGACAACAAATGGGTCCAAATTAAAAGAGACAGCAAAAGACAGTCACAAGCAGACGTACACATGTTTGCATAAGAGTAACGTGGCTGGAGGCTTCGCACACCCCGACTAACGACGTAGACGTCAATCTTGTAGATCTGACCAGGTTCCAGACCCTGAACAGTTTTCTTTCGCTCCATCGACAGGGCGGTCGCATTAAGGATGATCTCCCCTGTTGAATACTTGCTGACCGTAATGTCAAAACGATCAAAATCGACATCCGACACAACCTCCCAACGAAAATCGATGGAGGTCTTACCGGTATGTTCGATAACGACGTTCCAAGGGAAATAGGGCGCTAAAATGAAATATATGAAATAATAAACAATAAAGTACATCAAAACCAGCAATAATCACTTACAGAGGTCCTGCATTTTGAGAACCAATTTGATGCAGGTTACACAGTGGAGAAAACTGGTTCTCATAATGCTGGGCCCGTGTACTGACTATTAATTCAAACCTTTACATTAAGAGTAATGCTTATGTGACAACAAAACATAATTGCTTGAGTGACAAGTAGGCCACACTTCATAGACTCAATAACTATAAAGACATAAGTTACCAGCCAGGTATCTTTTGTGAACAAATGCCATTTTCACTTCCTACGACACAAACATTTGTCTCTTCAACAAATAATGCTCTCAAGATAACTCTGCTGTTTTGAATTGATACAAAATCACTATAAACACAAACAAAAATTACAAGCATTAAAATAAACTTACGTGTCGTCACAGCAGCAGAGACTGGCAAGCTCTTCATTTGGTAGTATCGACTCCAGACATTAATAACGTAGTGACCACCGGGCTTGCGACCGGTTACAGTTTTACTGTAGGTACCAGTGGTTAAAGGTATGGTGTATGTCTCCAGCGTACCATCTGAACTGTACTGGACCTGAACTAGGTGGTCAGTGTACGTGCTGGACGGCTGACCCCAGGTCACGATGAAACTGTGCTCGGACACATTGGTTATGGACAGGTCAGGCGGAGGATTGGGCACTGATCACGGGTACATTGGAATACAACAGACGATCATTGGATGCGTTATACAAACCATTATCTATTGTGATGTCATGTGTGGCTCAACTGAACTTTCATGAACTGGGGTTTATTTTTGGCCATCGTAACAGAATGGGAGAGTAGATACATTATTCACAAGTAAATTGGTCTTGCATCCGCACGCATGACTGAAATGTGACACAATGGGAACACATTCCAAATGCTGAGTCACTAATTGGCGCAAAATTTGTCCACATTTAAGACATACAAGTCAGCTGCATATTGACAGGACCCACTTCCAAATAGGTCATTACTGACAAAAAACACCTTGCGCAAACAGTGACCTGATTCAGTCTGAATATTCACAGAAATACCATGACTCACAACAAATTAAGTGCTGAGAATACAAGCCATTTAAGGAACATTAGGTCCTGGATCTGACCGCAATTGAACATGGTGGTTAAAGACGTTTGTAGAATAACTGAAAGAGGCTCAGACTCCAGAATGAATGCATGCAAAAAAGGAACAGCTTGCAAAGCACTATTCAAAATGCAAATCAAATACAAGCCAATGCACAATGAAGCAAATAAAAGCATTCTAAGCAGCACACACAAACACATGCAAAACTGACAGGAATGGACTTACGTGTGACAAAAACCCGAGACAGTACAGAGCTTGACTTATCACCGCTTATGGTGTTCAGTCGGACAGTGTAATTTGTAGCAGGCGTCAACTTTTCAAACACATGTGCAGAGACATTGCGGGGCAAAGACAGCAGTGTCTCGACATCGATCGACAGTCTGTATGTGTCGAAAGTGCCGTCGGATGATGGTGGGGTCCAAGACACGGCAATGCTAGTGTTTGTTATCTCCCCTGCCACTAGTGTGGCAGGAGCAGCAGGAGCTGTAAATGGAGCATACAATACAGCAACAAGCGAGCAGACGGTGGCAAAAATTAAAATTATGCCAAGATTTTAAACTACATGCTCAGACTATCGAATGCTACAAACACGCCTTCCGTCAAAATTTTTTACTTATTTAGACAACATTATAAAACCAGTCTCAACTAATCAATAACTCAGATGAAAAGCGATCTTTAGGACATGAGAAGAAGTGAAAGTGGTTCACTATGTCAGACTAAGATCAGCCACATCGTTGCAACTCACTGACCATAGTTTTAAACATTAGCGAACTCGATTCTTCCTGAGCCCAGAAATCGCTTCTAACCTACACCAAAGACAAGTTGAGACCTTTTTTTAAATTCATAAGGTCTGAATCAAATTTCAGAATCACTCGACAGAAAGCGGGTTCATAGCACCTTTAAATTACAAACTCCGATGCAAAATAAGAACATCTCATGAAAGACGTAATACTTTCCAGATGGAAATCTAAAGAACAAGCAATAGCATGATGCAGTCTAACCCTTACATGCAGTCTAAACCTCAATGTCTTCATCTACTTCTTTACACTAACATTCCAGTAACGTGGCAAAATTATGGAAAAAGCGAAGAACCTACTACTTTGTAACACACATTCCACAAGCAAATGTAAATGATCAAAGCTGTTCTCAGCCGGCCCTGTATTCAAATACGGTCCCAGTTTGTTCCTTACTCGGATTAGAACTGAATTCAGTGCTAGCGTGCAACTTACACTTCGTTATTGCAAGAGATCTGGCGCAATGAGCTGGCTTGTTACAGCAGGTCATGTGACAACAATACAATACAAAACTGCCAGTTCTTAACAAGTCAAAAAAAATCACTTCTGTCTTGATTAACAAATTGAGACCATATTTATAGAAGTAATTCGGTTTCATTGACTGAAGGCTGGTTTTTAACAGCGATCAATTTTGGACCACACAGTTGGTTGAACTTCATGCGACTGATCTTAAGACACTTTCCCTTGTACAGATGCCAGCCAGATCTTCAACTGACATCTGTTTTTCATTACTTGGATATTAAGACTACCATTACTCCAGAAACAAACCACAAGCAAAACAGCATTATGAACAAAAATTCAAAAAACCGTCATTACCCAGCTGTGAAAATGCAACTTACTAGTTCTGATGTCAATTGATGAAGGTTCACTCGACAGTGATTTTGTGACCGCCTTGACAGTAACAGTGTAGACTGTTCCAGTTTCTAGTGAAGGATAAGTAACGTTCTCCTTGGTAACAACCTCGTCTTTCACTGTACTCTCCTTGGTCACGAGTTCAACCTTGTAGTTATGGAATCGGCCAACAGGTGGCGTCCAGTAGATGACAGCAGAATTGAGAAATACAGTGGGATTGGGTGTAAAAGTGACAGGATTAGGTCCTGTAAGAGAAATTACAACAGAGGTCAGTCTAAACATGAGTGGCTGTTAAAGTGGGCTTTACAGTTACATAGAGTCCTGCTTATGTAATATTCTTGTCAATCTGGGAAATGAAATTTCACCAAATGTTTTGAAAGATCCGATTCATTAGTAATTCCCGATTGCCAAATAAGTACAGTGATGAAATAAAACATTACAGCGTCATCAGAAAGGAGCTCATAGATATGGTTTTTGGCATAAACCACTTCATTCTTGCATTATCTTTTGACCCACTGATGCAGCACTCGGTAAAAGATTAAGTGTGAAATACAAACTAGTCATGATTCAGACAATTGCAATAATTCACTGTTACAAAAAATTCACCCTAGTATACATCATCACATACCTATGGCCATCTTAGCTATATTTAGCCGGTTTAATTAAACTGGCGCACAGACGCGTCAATGGAAAAATGCATCATGATTCACACAACAACACGGGTGACTTGAGGTTTTATGTGTGTACTCAAAACTTGATTCGAAAAGTAGTTTATATCAAAAATAAAGAAGTACACTTCGGAGCACACATTCTAGAACTTAATCTGTACACATATGATACTTAAGCAAGAAATTTTCACTTATAGAAAAGACACTCTGAACTCTATCCCATAATTCAAAATTCTAGCCTCACCAACCCATCACTTTGAGAGCGGCCATTTCACTAATATACACGAGTAAGGTAGAAAGTTTCCCACCACGAAACAATCGCCTTTCACTATAGCCATTTTCGTTTGGTCTTGCACGATTGTACTTCCCTCGCACGACGCTTACTTCATAGAATGCAGCCCTGCCGTAAGTCTACCTTTTATTAAAGCTGAGAAAGTCACTTACTAGTAGAGAACTCCTGGGTATGAGGCTCGCTAAGCTGGGCCCCACTGCGCGTCCGAAGAGTAAAGTTGTATACAGTGCCAGCCTCTGCTGATGCGCTCCAGTTATATGACATTGCGTCAGCCTCAAGCTGTGCACTAAAACACAGTAACATGTATACACATCACAAAATAATACGTATTCAAGCAGCATATCTTCTCTTGCAGAAGCAAATCTTACATAATCTTCCGCTCATCCAGCCAGCAGATAACTCTGATTTCTGTAGCACAACTGCATGAGTGTCTTTCAACTCACTCTGGACAAGCCTATCATCACAGGTGACTTCCCAGACAAGACAAGTATTTTTGAATTAATTACACAGTTGAGTCAATTGCAGGAACACAGGTTAAGTGCCTTGTTCAAGGATACTGCAGTCTTCAGGGTTACTGGTATTACTTTAAAATCTTTTATAAAGACTGAAAACGAATTCTTCAAATAAATGCAACGTTACTATTTTTGAAAGCTGATAGCCATATTAAACATACTATGACACTGAGGTAGCAAAGAGTGGATTTAAAAGTCAGCCATGTTGCTTTTTTCATGCTGGTTGAGGTGCTTGGGCCCTGCGAGCAGCTCGGTTGGGAATTGAAGTCGGTTAATATCTGGGATTTTCAAACAGCTGGTAACCTACATCATCTACTTACTTAAAAACTTCACCCAGATTATTGACTGAGTTTGTTACAGATAATATGTACATATCAAAGACGCCGTGCACTGGCTTCTGTATGTTCAAAACAATGAAGTTGGTGCCTACATCAGTCTCTGGCGTCACGGAACCAAATGAGGGCTTACTAGGATCTGCAATAACACAAACACGTTAGAACACGTTAACATGTAATGACACATAAAGCTGAATTTCTACTGTTTTACGGAACCCCAAGATGCAGTAATACTTACTCCTAAAGTGTACAAAATGTCCACTGCACGATGTACTTTTTGAGTAAAAAACAATTGGCCACTAGTCGGTGTGCTAGCGAGGACAGGGTGAGAACAAACACACAAGCTCTTGCAGCACATTTTATTTAGGTTCAGTACAGTAAAGTTTCCTTAAATTCAAACAATTGAAAAATAACGGCCAAAATAGTCGTATTTGATTGTTCCAATGCTCGCTGTAAAGCCAAAAATTTTCAAAATTTCATCTTGTGCTTCTTGATGACACCCGTATTATATAACGTTTACAAATAATTGAGTAAAACTCTCTTCGAATTTACTCTTGTTGAAAATTATGACTAAATGAAATTTTACTGTTTAACCATACCGTGTTCAAACTTAAACAAACTTTACTGTACACGACAAAAGCAATCGGGAAAACCACCTTAATGACAGAGAATTCCGTTAACAGGAAAAACAACAGGAAATAACTGCGAAGGAGACAAAACTGTGATTACAGAATGGCTTTGCCACCTAGCTAACTTTACTGTTAGTTGTGTTTTTTATCCTTGATCACGAGGGAACACTACTTCGAATATGAACTCAGCTTCCGCCGAACTGCCATGACAGGGAATTCCAGGTCATTCTGTCTGAATACTTTTGGCGTGCACTGTAATACCCTCTAACCATCCCCACTCCCGTATAATAACATACTACACACTTTAATATAACAAATAAATGTGAGGAACACTGGAGCTTGTAACATTACTTCAAGAAGACACATCTCTCAAGTGCCACACCATAATTGTTTTCAATAGTTCATCTCGCTAAAGACACTCACTGAAGTTGAAGCTCCTTTTTGCTGGGGGACTTTCTTCACTTCCGCTCACTGTAGACAACGATATATTGTATGCCTGGCCTACGACTGAGATGGGCATTGTGATATCAGAATGTGTCGTCGTATTGTCCACAGTGTTTTCAATGGGAACAGAGCCATCACGAGTTAATACCAGTTTGTACTCGTTGAAGGCAGTATCAGCCGGCTTAGTCCAACTAACTTTTACTGAGGTTGTTGTAAACACGTTGAACATGACAAGCTGGGCTTGAACAGGTAGAGGTTCTGTAAACATAAAATACAATTTTACAACACTTTGTTCTGCGAATAGAAAAATAGAAAACACAATTTTTTAACACGTTATTCTGTAAATCTAAAACACAATTTTATACACTTTGTTATGTAAATATAAACACACTTTTAAAACACTTTGGATACTTCCAATCTGTATTATGACATGTAATGAAAAAATACAGCAGGCCTTGATCTCCTAAATTATTATGGACATTTCCCAATAGAGAGAACGCCGATTTTTAAACTACTGCCACTGAGGCTGTACCAGGTGGTAAAATAAACACATGTGATATTGCCAAAACATTGAATTCCAGAAACATCCGCAGTTTCACTACGTTTTGGATGTGCAAAGAACCTACAGCTTCCAGCAAAAAATAATCAGGCCACTTGCTGCTACGAAATCAATTTCATCATGTACTTTATTCAGATCAGAAATGATACTACACTTGTGAAGAATCGGCAGGTTGTTGTTGTTTCTGACTAGGCCAGTTATGTTGCATGTCACAGGAAGTTAGTTTCAGTCATCGCCATGGCAGTATGGTCTAAGAGGAATTCCAGGCATTGTCTTGTATAAATCAATTTCAATTCAAACAAAGGATTAGGACATGATGACATTTCTTTGGAAGAACAATTGATATGCCTGAGAAAAAAGGCGATGTTTCAACACCAAAGCACAATTTGTAGCAGCTGAAAGGACAGACACATGAGCTTCCTAATGAACAAGAACAGACCTTTCCATCAATTTACAAAGGATTTTAAGTCATTGTCAAATAACACTGATAAAGAAATGCATATGTGTGGCTATAAATCAGAGCGTTGATATTGCATTAGCAAAAATTATCAGTCTTCGTAGGTGGCGCATGTTGGTCAGAGTTCTGTTATCAACCGCCGTTACCGATAGCTCAGTGCACAATTGTGCTTGCACGGTAACACAAAGTCCCGTGCTCAAACTCCCGTCGGGCAGAGATCTTTTCAGATTTAACTATTAGATCACGTGATGTGACCAACATATGGCATGTTTGAAGAGTACTAATTCTTACATAAACTGATGAAGACAGCTTTACAATGTATGGTAAGAAATGACCACAGACAACTTTAAGTGCAAACAACAAATGTCTACGAAGAACGGCGAAAGCTATTCCAGTAAGGTATACACAAAACATACTGCTTGTATCGGAAGTTCACCGAATTAGTTTTCGAAACACGACAGGACAACTTGGAAGTCTTGAAAACGCAAATGTGAAAAAACGTAAAACCACAATCTTTTTAAAGTTTAACAACACAAATAAAAAATTCATCTCTGAATCAATGCTAAATGCCATTGAGGACTACATACTAGTATCCAGATTGGATAGTCTGGTGGACAATTAATAACAACTTTCAGTCTTCATCTACCAATCCCAATCAACGACCATTTCAGAATACATACTGGTGTTTCCTGATTGGACGGCCGCTGCGCTATCCACGCCCTGTATGGTCGTTCTGACTTGAACTTCGTAACGCTCTCCGGGGAGATGTGAATCACTTGGCATGATTTCACAAAAGAATTTGGTAGCATTCTCTGGACACGAGGGATGGAATGCTGACCCAGTGCTGTTCGTGTACATCACTTTGTAGGAACTCTACAAAATTACAACTGGTTGAATAGTTGACACAAGCAATATCAACACTCACAGTTATTCTGTGTATAGCAGTGTCATGAAGAGATGAATCTACTTCATCAACTACAGATTATCATTTCGTATTAAGTTATACTGAAGACTGTTTGTTAATATAAGATGACATCCCGTTTTAGGCAACGGCGAATGTAGAATGTTTTGATACCAAACCCTGTTCTAGTCTATTAAGAAAAACGTATTATATATCAAATGCTCTGAAACAAGGTAATTCGCTGTAACCTACCGACAACCTTCAAAAGTTTGGAGGACATTTTAAAAACTTTTCCAAATCTTCTAAATGGGCGAGAGTGATCTATGCTGTAAGCGAATTACATGGCAAGTGTGGAAAAGACCATCCAACAAGAATAATAATAATAACCAACCTCTGACATAGAGAGTACAAGTTTTTGGCAGAATCCTGCTTTTATCCTTCGAGATCGATGCCAATGATGCATTATTAGCAGGTGACAGAACGAGGAATGATTTAAGCCATCAAAGCAGGTTTTAGTATCTTTTTAAATTAGCAATGCCCAGGAAACAAGACCCACAGTTCTTGCTTTCCATGATTACACTGTGATTGGAATGGAGCTCATAGGTTTTTTTTTTAATAAATGCATCACTCCTACTTTCAAGATGGCCATTTTTGATCCGCTGATGAAGTGCTGAATATAACTTTCAAATGACATAATTATAATGTACCAATTTAATGCATTTTGATACAAATAATGGATTAGATACATAACAATACGTAATTATCACAGCAGAGAAAGGTGCGTGAATCAGCCAGTATGTCAAACCAGGATGCCATGAAGGGGGGAAGTCAAATAGAATTTTCACTTTACAACAAGAGACTTGCTCCATTGGAGACAGCTAAGTGCAACCCTGAACCAACGACGGAGTTACGTGACGAATGACATGGATTAGCTGCTTAAGTTCCATCTCGTGCAAAGAGACGAACCTTAAAATAAATTTCACACACTATGTATGGCATCATACTTTACTTGATTTAAACTAAAAACCCATACCTGCACACCCTCACTGAGAAAGGGTGGTGACCATGTGACACGGAGGATGTATGAGTCTCTGGCATCCACCTTGACCCCTTGCGGAGGTGGGGGAACTGTAATAATCAGACATTGTCGACAAATTTGACAAAATAGACACCTTTCATTTACACAGCACAGCCACCCAGTGATTAGTACACTAGCTCTCGACTAAAAGGTCTTGACTTCGACTCTGGGCTTCTACTGTCGTGGCGCTACAAACACGAGTAAGACAATTACATTGGATTGATCCAATCGACTCAGCTGCACAATTTTAAAGTACCACCCTCAGCTGGGAAGTTATACACGGTGAACTATCAGTAGACTAAGGATAGTTAAAAGACTCTCATCCAATCACATTTTAGAAATCATAGTCAACAGTTGAGCCAATGAGCTTGACGGCTGATGAAGGGTTTGTTTTCAATTGCGCTACTAGGTAATCAATTAACATTTGGAAAGTCAGGCATGCCTGAATACTTACATTTCAGTTCTATGTCTTGGTTCAAAGAAATGGTTTTTTGTCACTTGCTAAAAATCAGGTACATGTAAAACCTTAGATCTATAGACCTTGTCTGTGAGGGTAAGTCCACAAAAATATTGAAAATCTCCAAACAGTAAGTTTCAAATCGAAACTGTGTAAGAAGCAAGGCAATTTATGTTATACACGACATTATCAACAAGTGTGTGTGTTTACTGTAAACCCAAAAATTTACAAAACTATAGATTTTAAATCGGTAACAGTATTTTACTGTGATTTCTGAAATAAGAAAGCTTGAAGTGTTTCATCTTTTGATTTTTTTACCAATCAGTCACTAATTGGGCCACGTGGCTATGTCTTTTTAATAAAATCTTCATTGTTTATTTCGCAGTTGTACAAAAAGCCTCCAGTCCTTAGACGCAATTACACAATACATTACAAAACGTAAGTATCTACACCGTGACTTTTGCTACCAGCTACAATTAAATTTAGCAAAAAAAAAACAAGTTACCTTGAGAACAAAACAATGGTGTGCATGTCATCGCCATATTTCATTTGATGTAGATGTTGGCATCGCAAAAATACTGTTAGTTTTCTAAAGCAACATTTTGTTTTTGATTTAAGAAACTTTTTTCATAAAAGACTTACTAGTCCTACTTTTGACAGCCCCTCATGCAAAAGTGGAACATTTTAAAAATTCCTAGCAGCCATTTGGAGAACAGTGTGTACTCTATGGTACCTGAGAGTTTCATACCGATCCAATGACCCGTTTCTGATATATGGTTTTTTGAAGTTAGCCAAATCTGGAGTTTTTTCTAGGGTCCTACATAACATTACCTAATTTACACTGCAAGGGCAACAGCAAGCATCAAGATTCATACGACTGCCATAGCTGGAGTCCAGACATACTAAAAGATTTACATGGGCATCAATCAGACAGGCGTCTAAAATAAAGCGAGTCATAAAAATTTCACACCTGTGCAGGTGGATACAACGGGAAGAAATCACGGAACTAGTCATTCACAGAGCACAAGCGTTTTGAGCACCAGTTTTAAAACCGATATTCAGCGGAAGGAACTGGCTCTCAAAATTAGAAATCACGGGAACTGGTTCTGAAAAAAACCCAGCATTTAGAGACCCACTTTGAAGCCTGATATTCTGTGGAGGAAACCACTTTTCAAACTTCGAGACTACTGATTATCACCAAAATTAGTCATTTTTCACACGAGTAATTAGTGTTCAACGAAAAATAAGGTAAAGGAACCTTTCTGCAGACCACACAGGGCACTGATGGGGGCTCATTGAAAAGCGTCTGCCTTATGACCCTTGCTCTAGAATCCCAAGTAGGTATACACAGAGGAGCAAGTATACATGTTGGAGAACATAACTGGCTGCTCAGGACTTCGCTGGTGGTGAGCATGCACCAACCCAACTTTAGTCTTTCCTCAGCGAACGGTATAATTGGGTCATGGGTCAAAGGTCATAGAAGAGAGCCGTAGCATATACAATAACCTCATGAACTTGAGGTTCTCAGGCATACCACAGGGTCAACTGTAAATTTTTATAGCCTAAACTGTAAGCAATGGAGACAATTTTAAGACCCCTGACAATAAATAATTTTGTAAACCCCGATATGACAATAAAATGATCATGGTCTACACGCAGAATGAATACAAACAAAACGTGAAAATGAAATGCCTACCCGAATATATCAAGTTTGGAGTGTTGGGTTAGTTGCAACGAGGTTTCAGGAGAACTAAAATAACAGCAGCTTTTTCGAAAGTGTGCAAAAAACAACCCGAAAGTTGAATTAATCAAGTCCTGGGGCTCCGATGTAGGGTCACCCACTTTCAGCACAATCGGTTTGGCAGTCTTGGACCTTGTGTGGTAATTACAAAATTTAACTCACGGTTCTGTTCATAAATCATCTAGAAAACTTCAGCATTAGTCATCTTTTCATGTCAGGCAACGAATGTTGCCATCATAAAACACTTGCCTGTAGTGAACATTCTGCTAGTCGGCTCACTAAACTGCTGATATCTCCATGCATAGATGACGACATTGAAGGAGTCTCCAGAAGTTAAGCCTGTTATGTTGAAGTTATTCTGTGCAATGTTGGGTATCTCTTCGATTAGCACACCATTGGATGTACTGTTGTAGACCTTTATCAGGTATGTGGTGACAGAGCTTTCATTGTGATTGGTCCATGTGATGTATATACTCGACGTTGTCGCGCTTGGTCTAACAAGCGAAGCAATCTTATAAGGACCTGAAGACAGAAAATGAACAATTAAATCAAGTCATGTACTTTTCACAACCTTGTCAGAAAATTCATCTACACCTGAACTAAAAATTACTTCTTGCGATATCAAGATAAGTGTTTATTATTCTATGCTCGAGTATATTATGTCTTCTGCAGATGAGTTTCTAGTTTAAGTTCGCACTTGGTGACACCTAGATTCACGCTAGAAACTCATCAAATAAAATCCTCAAATTTCAGGTAAAAATTAGAAATTTTGAATAGAGACTTGTAGCCTTCATGCTGGGGTCTTCAAGTGCAAACTATGATTGTACAGTCATCCACGTAAACGATAACGTACTCTTATCCCTGAGTATAATGGAAAATGGCAAGAATATTTTCAAATTTTGTTTTCTATTTCGAGTACGAAGATTAAACCCAGAGCCAGGGTTGAAAATCCTTCCCTCAGAAACAGTTCGGACCAGCGAGCAGACCAAAGTTGGTCCAAATACGTAAGCGCAATGCGAAAGGTTTGGTCCAGACAAATTTGCTCTGCCATCCTAAATTATCTCCCCACTTCATGCAAGAGTGGAATTCTTCCCGCCATTTCGCACTCTCGACGTAGTTATTAATTCTGTCTACTCACTGTTCACTGTACAATTTTAAATTTAAACATGTCTCAAAATAAGAATACAAGTGGCAATTGGTTGTCCAATGGAAAGGAAGATCCTTAGAAGTATTTGGAGCCATATCTCGTGTGTAATACAATGAAGCCTCAAAGTTATAATAGTCTGGTCAAGCGAGAAAGGTGATAATTTGGTACGGTAGGTCATCACGCTGATCTAAAATATGTTCAACGCCAACTAGTCCAGACTAACTCTAATGCGAAAGCAGACATAGTTTTCACTTGATGAGCATATCATGATGAGGAAACTATAAGCACAACTACGCAATCATTTGCCTTTGAAGGCAGGAGAACCTCGGGGTCTGTTTATTCCATGAAAGTGAAAGAGCTAAGACAAAAATTTAGTCTTCCACTTCACAGTTATTGAGAAAAGGTTTACCCACATAATTACGAGCGCATAAGTCTAGAAATAATTTAAAGAAATTATTCCATAAAATAGTAGCAGTGTCTGTATTCGCAGAGACTGCATTTTTGCCCAAGTGAGATTTAATCGATTTTCTAAAATAGTTGTGCGGACTGTAGAACCAAATTTCTGACTTCTTAAGTTACGTTTTATGGCACAGAACCCAGGCTTTTCCAACATGGCTAGAGATTTCAAACTTTTCAAACATGGCTCAAGAGCTCCAGGCATGCAGTACTGCAATTTAAAAAGTACGACACATCCTACCAAGCACATACTACGTTTCAAGGAATAAAAACTTAGCACATGTTACTAATGTCTCCCGTTGTGGAGGAAAATAGCGAATTGTGAGACAGCATACGAACACTACAAGACAAACGAAATAAAAAATACCATTCCTCAATCGTGACATTTTATTTCATAATCAGCAAAAATGACTTGTAATAACTTTTACGGCGGAAACATATTTATTACAGACTAATTTAGCCACCTTCGTAACTTTTAGGTTCAGTCATGAGGCAAGGCTATTCCACGGCCTGTTTTTACTTTTCACCGTGTCATGACGAGTTCGACTTATTGGTGCCGAGTACAAAGAGCTATGTAACAAGTATTGGGAGATTAAACAATTCTTTTAATAGCAAATTTGGACATCTTGAGGGTTTTGATACCAATTCAATGCATTTAATCCAAGACTTAACACATAACACCTCACAGTATGGACATGGACATTCAAACACATACATGAATTTAGTTTGAATTTTCTGTAGTGGAGAACACTAAATTCGCCTACCACCCAAAAGACATAACAGGAATTCCGGGTCATTTTGCCTGAATACTTTTTGCCTCGCAAAATTGCAATACATGAGAAAAGAAATACCGACTGCAAAAACTGAGTTGTTTTCATCAGGTAAGAACGGTTTTAATCAGAATAAAAACCAGCGGTCAGAAGAAGATTGTTTCTTTAATCTTATACCCACCGAAGTGATGGCTATCAACAAACAAAAGAGAGCATGTGTTCCAAGAGACAAGGCAGTGACCTATGCAGAGTTATAGCTGGGAAAGGTCACAGAATGCTTTGTTGAAGATTCCACATCCATTGTTCATTGTCTTGTCTGGAAATGACAAGCAGCTATTGTGATCATATGCTTCACTTGGAATGCAAAACCTTCACAGGTCAGGTCCTTAATTCTGTTTTGTGGGCTCGTCATTGGATATCATTTTTGAAATGTTCGTTTTATACAACCTTGGCAAGGACACAAGAAATCATCCAACTCTCACTCATAGCACATACATCAGTATCTAAAAGCAACTTCCTGGAATACTACAGCGCCCTCTCTGATTCTGCAGTATTTACCCACAATGCTGCGTGTCTGTGGCCAGGGCACTTGTCCAACAGTTGTACACTTTGGCTGACAAATTTTTTGGACCTGTACGTCTCGGCACCAACCAATTTTTTCGGAAATTTTGGGCATACCCTGTCTCTCCAGTACATACCTCATCTCGCATCTGACACTTCAAACCTAGATCTCGAATCCGAACTGTTTTGAATTTGAGTCAATTGAACACCAACTTTAAGACAGCTGTACGACAATCGCAATTTAACTGATCTATACACAAATTTCTCCCAGAAAAACTTGAAAGATTTGGTTTTTGTTCAGGTCTTGGTAAAACCATCACCCTGTTGTCTGATAAGGTCATTAAACTGTTGATGGGGGCATTGGGTGACTGAAAGGACAGGCCAGTGAAAGGTGTGCTTGGCATTGAAACAATTAAAAGTAACTTGCCATTTGTCACTCTGACGCCAATGGCTCAAGTTGTTGCATAGGGAGTTGTAATGCAGACATGAAACAATTTGAAAAAGTGAATGAGACGTGATAAATCCTTCTTTACATGCACGACTGAAGTGTGATTGAAGATACTACCTTTTGAAACCTAGTCAATCAAATAATGCTTTTTTCTACCACTGCAAAAGAGAAGAGTTGCATCCAGGTCAAGGAAATTGAGTTTGTGACTTGGACTTCCTTGAGCAATTTTCTGAAGATTCCTTTAGCTCTCGAAGCCCACTTCTCCACAAGATCAATATATTCTAGTTAACGGGACATTATAGGCTTTACAGCTGAATAACGCACTTTTGAGATTACTGGTGAATGCTTGAACTTATAAGCTTTGACAAGAGCTCTAAAACAACTGAATCCATTTTGTTTTTGTAATTTTATTACAGATCTCCAGTTCTCCCCGTTGTTTATCGGACACTCACTGAAATCAAGACTAGCAAACTTACCAGCGAGAATATGCTTGAAAAGTTAACATTAATCGATTAGTATTCGGATCTGCCAGAAAAGCGCGTTTGAATACAACCACGAAGGTTACAGATTCCATTTCCAGAGAGAATGATCTCAGAAAATCACCTTTCTCATTGATAATGTCCTTTAAAACAAAGCTACCTGCCTGCCCTAATATTTGCTTTATCTTTAATTAATGAGATTATCACAAATTTCTATGCCCGCAAAGAACTGGTATCTCATGGCTGCATTATCACCACTTCCTATCAAGACAATATGTGTAGTGACTTTCTCATAGCTTACAGCACAGTTTAAAATCGACCATTCAACAGACACTGATTAGACAAAAACTACTCACTGGTTTTCCTCATTTTCAGCAACAACTCATGGGCACGAAAACCACTACAACCCTTCCAAACAGTTGCCGTGGTAAACAATCTTCTACTTCGGGCAAAATGAATTGCTAAAATTGCCATATTTCTATGTTTCAGAGGCTTGCCACATTGCTGCAAATACTGGTATGCAAAATTTTGCCAAATGTTGTTTGGTAATAGCTACGTCATATAAACTACGCTTATGAGCAAAGTAAATTTTCCAGAGATTGCTTTTGTTGATATATTTGACAAAATGAAATTTCATTTGTCTCCCATTTAGTGTCCCAAACTGAAGAACAGTTACAATATGCAACACTGTATGTATGTCAGTAACTGATTTAAAAACCTCTTACTTAATAAACAATACGAAGTCCGAGCAAAATTCTCATTCTCTCATTTTTTCAAGAAGTATAGGAACCATAAAGTAAAAACATTATTTTTAGCTTTCTACCAAAGTAATGATAATCACAGACTATTTTGGAAAATTATGGATAATCACAATTATGTAAGAAGTCCTTGAAAAATGAAAACAGGTCAGTGCTGGAAACAAATTTTGTTTCCACGACATCAGTAACATTTTATTAGTCATGATAATTATGTTGAGGTCAGAATATTGCTTGATCAACACTTATAAATACTAACACCAAGGTATGTTGAGGTCAGAATATCGCTTGATCAACACTTATAAATACTAACACCAAGGTATGTTGAGGTCAGAATATCGCTTGATCAACACTTATAAATACTAACACCAAGGTATGTTGAGGTCAGAATATCGCTTGATCAAAACTTATAAATACTAATACAAAGGTATGTTGAGGTCAGAATATCGCTTGATCAAAACTTATAAATACTAACACAAAGGTATGTTAGAAGCGATATTTTGTTCTAGACCACTTGCTATTACAGACTGGTCTCGACCTGTTTCTTACTCAGATGAGACGTGATTTCTGAATTTACAAAGAACCAATAGTTCGTTATTCGCCAAGACCATGATCGGGGTGCACACTGCAAAGTCCATCACGAGGAAAAGCAATAAAACAGCAGTGACAAAAAGAAAACAGGTCCAAGTTTTTCCTAACATTTTTATGACTCAAGTTCTCGAAAAGTGTGAAATCCAACACTGCACTTTCACTACTACAGATAGTGTTAAGCAGCTTCAATTGTGAAAAATGAAACTCCATAGACATCAAGGTAGAAAGTCTAAACACTTTCCCGTAAATTTTTACAACCCCCTCCCACGACCCTTGCCTTTGATGGCCCAAAAGAAGTCAATCCAATCTAATTGGCGTCTCCCTTTTCACTGCTTGCTTCCCTAAACGTTAAAACGTTGGGTATTTTATGGGTATTTTTTGAAGTCAACACCCCCCACCCCGTCAATGACACCGAAAGGTAATTCGATAGTGGACTGTGAAATTTTAAGTAAGGATGAGCCAGTTGTAATTACCAGCACTGGTTTTAAAAGGGAAACTCATGTTGCATACAGGATGTTGAATCACCAAGGTACGATGGCATCTATATCGTGAAATGATCAACGCCAAGATGTTTAGTAGCATATCCAATACAAGGAAGTAATTCCCCCAATTCACATGGCGTTATTTTACTATAACTCTTTTCCGCAACTTTATCACGAGTCAGAAAGTACTAAAAAATTTATTTGTGCTCCTTATATTTTTTGCAACTCTGTACAAACTTCGGTTTGCGTTCTGCAGGAAATCAATGCGTGTAGGTGGCTACCAATGTATCAAATGTATCGGAAAAGAAAAAGACAACAGGTTCGCCTCAATTCATGCAACTTGAGACAAATTTTAAGTTCTAAAAATGTGTCACCGAAAGGGATCACTTCACTACATGCTATCAGCCACAGATCTGACTTGCTGGTAACAAGAAAAATAAGCAACAAAGTTTAATCTTAATTTCCCTAGTACTCTCTTAAAAGTTGCATACAATACAATGTGCATGCCTAACACTTCAGATTTGTTTCCCGTTAATTCCTGATTTTTCCTGTTCCATTCATACTGCAACTTGCTATTGCTATTATTGTTAAGTCAGCTTAGCATCTTTGATCTAAATAAGGGTCCTCCAGAGCTTGGAATGACCAGTGGCGAAAAACGCAGAAATTTTTACGGCCTGAAACATGCGCGCAGCCAGCCTTGAATAAGTCGGTGTGGACCTTTTGCCGACAAAAATCGAGAGGACTAAAAAAAAAAAGAAAACGGTAACACCTCCGGAAGCGTGCGTCTGCGTCTGTCTTAGCTTGTCCGCCACTCCCACCTCCAGAGTCGTAGTATTTGTCACCGCGGTTTACAATCACACGAGCCGCCATTGAGGAAATCCACCACGCTATCCCAGATGCCCCGGCAATGTTGACAATTTACGTTCCTCCGAAACATAAAGAGCAACTTCCGATTTTCGAGGTGAAAGTCGTCGGCAACGCGGCAGTAAGAAAGAAATTTGCCGCGGAAATTTTATATCAAATCCGATTTTTTTACACCGAAATATAATAAAATACGCAGACAGAACATTTGAAAAAAGCGGAAATCCGCGTTTCCGCGGAAAATTCCAAGCCCTGGTCCTTTCACAATGATTGCCAAGTGCACAAGTATACAAAATATACACTTGTTCCTTTTCTCTCCCCCTACAAGTGCACTAAAAATGTTGAATTCTTGGACATGAAAATAGGGACTGCAAAAAGACCAGTTATTGCTGTAGGGTATATCTTGAATACCGGTAACTTGGTCGTCCAAAATGCTCTTGTATATGTGTGTTAACCATTACAAAAGTGCACAAAAATGTTCTAGTAAGAAATCATAGCTATGGACCTTTTTCACGAAGTCGCCATTTTAAAAATGAGCTTCTTTTTAGGTTCAAAAACAATGCATTTGAGACGTTAATATTAACCAATCATGCGAAAAAAATCAGGCTTTGCATTGTGATTAAGCGCGGAATGCAACGTTTTTAAAACCTAGAAGGAGGCTCTTTGTAACATGGCGACTGCATGAATAAGGTATGTAGTAAAGCCGTCAGTTGTTTTTTCATATTAACAAAGACATGAAAAAGTAATAAATAAGTCAGTAATTTTTTTCTTTTCAGGCTGAACATCAAAACCACATGCTGGCAACAGGGCTAAACTTCAAACTCTTCTCAAGACATGTTATGAACTAGTGCTGTCTATATGCTCTCAAACACAGTGCTACAATCAGGTCCCTGGTTCACCCAAGGGGAAAGGTGCCCATGTCATTTGAAAGAGTAATGTTTTTCCAATGAGGGAGAAATTCCAATATTTGGCCCCAGAATCGAGACATCGGGGTGCCTCATATTACATTTAAAAAGGCCTAAAGTGCGATATTTGAAAAGCATGAAGCCCTGCTTGAAGTACCCTGAACTTCTTTCAACTTTACAAGGATATTGATAATATGGGGAAATGTTGAGCACTTGAAAATACATAATCAGTAACTGTAGTTGTTTCTAAGAATTAACAAACAGAAAGCACGATAAGGATTTGACAAAAAAGCCTGGCCCCCAAGTTTGGACTTTGAGCACACTTTTGAAAATGCCGGAAACGAGGAACAGCATCGATCAATAAGACTTCCACTTACTTGTAGCTGTGACATTGCGAAACAGTTGTGTTGTCGAGTTTCCAACTGTAACGTTCACTTCCACGGTGTATCGGGTCTCTGTCTGAAGTGATGAGAATGTTTCCTGCCCAGTTGAATGCGCAATGTTTCCAGTCTTGGTCTCCGATTTAGACCCCGGCTTAAACAATGTGACCTTGTAGGAACAGCCCGAGGTGCACGGGTCATAGGACCATGTCACCGTAATAGAGTCGACCGTGGATGACACATTCCATGTATGTGATGACCCAAAGTGTAAAATCTGAAAAGGAATTTAAATTCATATAAAAAGTCCCACTTCAACTTAAATATCTTAAAAGAAGAATTTCAAATTTGCTGGTTTTTTTTTACTAAAAATACGAAGTCCTTGAATACCTTCAGATCATGTATTACAGTTTCATTCGTCTTCATTAAATAATTTCATAGTTACAGCACACATGGCAAATCAGGGGGCTGGGTGGAAATCCATCGCACCAGGATCGCAGTCTGAGGTGTGACCAATTTAACTTTAACTTGGGGTCCACACAGCATGTGCGACACCTGTTGTGCACAGGAGCAACGACGACTTGTGTGCCTACACTGTTAAATTGCACTATAAAATGTGTTCCCACAGAGGACCATATACGATGTAAAATAAGGGCATCATAACCTACACAACCAGTATAAATATTTTGCATAGAATCATCCAAAACACAATCTGTTTGATCCATTTACCAAGGGATGATATATCACAGCTGTAAAGCCATCAGTTGTAACCTAGCAACATTAAAGAATGTAAACAGATCCTCTTGACCTGGACAGACAACAGGACCAAACTAGTCCCAGTAACATTATTAAATGATCTTTAACTATCATTGACAAATAGTTTAAGACACCAATCAAGAAGGCATTAGAATCAAATGAACACTGGCCATGACTGTACATGGCTCACACATCAGCACGAGAGAATTTTTAGCCACAGTTTCTACTCCATTATTCCACCACCATGAGTCATTATCATGGTTTTGCCAAGAGGGTACTAAATCCATGATGGTCTTGTTTGTTGGCAATCACAGACAAATTAATCCCACAATATGAAACTACGCGCTTGACTTTTTTGATTGTGATTCATGATGTTTGCAATTTCGACAAACTTTCCTGTGCCATGTTAAACATAACCACCTAACACAAAATTTGATTAACAAACACACGTGAGTTTAATTATTCCCTCACATTTTAGTTCCTTTATCTTTTATACAGTTATTAGTAAAAGAGGAAATGCCTTCGCATCAAGTTATCTGATGAGGAAAGGATATTCTTACGGTAATCATGATAAACTTGCATTACGGTAAGCAGAATCTGGACTTCCCTGTTTTGAACACGACCCAAACATTATAATCATCATACACACACCCTTGTACACACAGCCGATGATCAATATTGATGCGGATGGCATCAGCAATCATAACAATGATAATAGTTACTCCAGCTTTTGCATAGCTCTGAAATCTGTGTCAGTTCAAACTAAGTGATTTATGCCAAGAGCCTCATTTACATGGTCATGGTTGCACTTTACACAGTGGTCACACTTGACATGGAAGCAGCTGACACGGAATCAATTGATCAGGAGTAAGTATGTTTGTAAACACAAGTGACACAAAGCATGTTGACACCCAATGGTCATTGTTGACACCAGTTTGACAGCTAGAGCAAGTTACATTTGAATATGTATGATTCCGAGAAATACGCAAAATTAAATTCAAGTTTTGATACAAGCGAACAATCATTGACAGTTACCTACAGTGGTCTTTGTAAATGAACACTGTAGCGTTTTTTTATTCGCATTCCAGGAAACGTATTAAAATCAAGTTTTATTACAACCGACATGAACATAAAGCACACTATTGTGGTCTAAATTAAACACTGTAATTTCATAAGTGTCATGATACCTTAGACTGGTGTCCACACACATACACACACTTGCCATAGAACAAGTTACTTCTAGAACAAGTTGTTACTAGGTTTGGAGGCTGTGTTAACGCAAACCTGGGTCAAGGCGGATATCACTCTTTCTGCATGAAGTTAAAGAAACATAATAATAGTTATACAACTCCTAAAGCTTTTGTAACTCCGATGTAAATTGAAAAATATAGTCTACAATTTGTAAGGAATTCGATCTGAATACATGACTCCTTCATGGTCAATCTGTGTGCACTTACAGGCACCTTCTAAGGTACTGAGTGTGGGATCATGAAAGATATGCTTCTACCCGGTAGTACAAACTTGAATTAGGTTGGAACAGTAACAGTCAGAACTTCAGCCACCCATGAAAGCGCTGACTAGGCATATTCCCACAACAACTGATACCAGGCTGTGTGCATGGTACCCATATGTCTGTACAGCCTGAATAAATGCTTCATATTCTAAGAAGACCACAGCAGACTAATTAAACCAACATATAGCCAATAACCAGATCTGATTAGTCAGAGGTTGGCCACCACTAAGTCAAGAGAGCTTGGGTGGAAAGCACAGGCTAACCACAGAAAAAGATACCATGAAATCTAATCAATTTCGGACACAATATGGCCGCTGACAAGTCCGATTTTATTTCTAGTTTTTCGTGGAAGATTTGCATTCTGCAACACTGAATTAATACCTTAACAAGTTCAAATTTCCCACAATACTTAATGCAAATCTTCAGGCAATATTTCGAAAATTCATGGGCATTCACAACCAAGTAAAAGCAATTGAAAACAAATGAGAAAGAACATGTTTGGCAATTATTTTTGTACAATATTGGTGAGACTTTTTTGTTGTGCACTCCAGTTGTAGCCTATAGATACAATACTATTACACAGACAAACTGTGAAGAAGTCCACCAAACATTCAGATCCATGGTCCACACAGGGGATTTTAACAGGGCTGCTGCAGGATTTTGCAACTGGATTGAATTCTCTCAAACTATTTTCTGTCCTCCTTATATTTCTTTTAAAATCTTAATATTCTACTGCGTATTAAACAAATTCAGGGTAGAATCCAGTAACGCTGGGACCTTGCCAGGACCTCACTAAAAAGCGAGTCTTCGTGAGATTATGTAAGATATTGCCGTGACGAGAGGACGCTATTTTGGCTAGATTTTTCTGGCTGTGAGACAGCTACAGAATTCTACCCAGATCTTGCTTACTCTTTACTACATTCAGATTTCTGTATGCAGTCAGGGTTTATGTAACACAAGACACTTAAACTAGGAAATTAAAAATTAGGGGATGGGCAATCAGCCAAGTATGGGCACTTGAAACGAAATGTTTCAAAAGTCACAGCCCACCTGTGTGACAACACAGAACATTATTCCATGCAGTATTTGATCAGCATTACCAGGTCTGTAAGAGGTTAAAGTTATTGAACACGAAAAACAAGTTTGATTTCATCCAACTTTCTGGGGTTGCAACCAATTTTTGCCTCTCCTGGTTAAAAAATTTTGAAATGCCGTAGTCAACACCAGTTTTGTTTCCAGTCGGCGCCAAATTGCAAAATTCCGCTTTCCTCAGTTAGCAACAAGATAATGCCCCAGAGGCTACAATCTGTTGAGGGGAGGCAGCCCTACCATTCCATTTCCTAGGGCCCGACTGAAGGTGATTCACAACATTTATACAAGGCCTCTTATCAAAGGCAAACATATTATGACTATATGACTATGAATGTATAGCTATCATGAGCCATGAGAGAATTGAGCATAACACAGATGATATTGATTTACACCAACTACACAGGTTGCTGAATGTAATTAATTAAGGTGAATTCATCAAGCTGGTAAAAAAGACAATAGCAGGGTTATAAAAATCTGACCATCAGTCAGTTGAGCACAGTATGAATCAAGAACTGGGGCCCACGGCTTTCAGTTCAGCACTAAGAAAATTCTACTATTCACAGATCCTGTGGCGAGAGCCTCAGATTTTTTATAGACAATATTTGATGAATTTTGTTGGTTTGAACAAATGAATTAGCGCAAATGCACAGCCCACTGTACTATCCGTCTCCAGTTTGGTGTAGGCGGTAAGAGAGTGGCGTAACCACTTTCTGTCCTTGCTGATGAGATAAAACCTTAACTGTTTCTCATAAAAATTCTTCCAAACAGAACTTCAGAAGTGAAGGTGTTCTACTTAGTGCAGTCAACCTTTCAGACAAGTTGGATTTCACTACTGTTACTCGGATGAAATCTATCGCCCTCGTTAAATCTGACATAAGATGCGTTTACACGAGAGACAGCAGACAAAGAGCAACTAACATGGAACAGCTGATCCGGTGCGAATGCCTGTGTGAACACGGCTAACACGGAGCAAGTTGACACCGCTACGGAAATTTTTGACAGCGGTTTGATGGGTAGAGGGAGATGCACACGATCAATTGCTCTAGTTCCAACTACACAGCTGGGACAGGGTGGAAAGTGATCATTTTTCAATGCTCTTGCACAATATATCATTGATATGCTGGCATCCCACGTGGTTTGGACGTTCATCATTGTATATGCGACCATGCGCAGACAGTTTTTGTGTAAGTGACTGTTGCAGATCCAGATTGCTATCTAATGTCCTACAAATTTGACTACAGCTGAGCAAGTCACACAGTAACAACTGACATGATGACAAATGTCTCTTGTGTAAAAGCGGCTTCACACAGGTTTTACTTGTGCTTTAATTTTCAGGATTGATAGTCCTCAACTTCTCACTATACTCCAGAAGCTAAACAGCTTTAGGCAGTGAGACATCACCAAAGGGCTTTCTAGTTACACCCTGCTAGCTCAAAGACTTCTGAAAATCCAGACAGAGTTTGCAATGCATGTGGAGATCCCTAAATTAATCAAGTAGAAACATAATTAGCAGGAAGTTTAAGTTTTTTCAGATGCCACAAGAAGTTGTGGTGGTTTTAGTTCTGGGCTCCAACTGCAGGTTGCTAATGCGATCTCAGATTTCGTTTGGTGACCTGGTAAAAATCCCGGATTGCCACAAAGTCGCCACACCACATCCAAGCACGCACTCAAAGTATTAAAGGAAGTAAACAGACAGAAGTGATAAAACCGTTAAAAAAATCAAAAGATCCTAATCGTGGTCGTCTGCCTCTGGAGGCGAGCCTGTATGTAAAGCATTGAGCCAGGACAGGTGGAAACAGGGAAAATTGGTAGTTATTGAAATTACGGGACTTTTAATTTTCCATTTAAGCAAAACAAGCCATCTGAATGAACTCAGGTTTTGCCAGAGGACACATAGTTTTATTTCAGTGGCTTCCCATTACAGGTTTTTCATTTCAGCTAGTGCCAGTCAGGCATGGCAAATTGGAAATTTTGCCACTTCGTATTTGGCAAGTTGACATTATATTGTTCAAAGATTTTAAAAATTGAAAACTCGACTGTGAAAACATTGCAAAGGTTAATTTCTTGAAATTCTACATTCGAAGCTTTTGTGAATAAAGTTTGAATTTTTTAACACCGTTTATGACAAGATAAGATCCCCTTTATTCCCTCATCAACTCTTACAATAAATCATCCTCAGGAACACCAGACTCACTTTCCTGAGCCTCTACCAGCCACTCACAAGCAATGTGTCGAGGGACCATTTTAGGGTTGACAAACCCCACTAAACTCTCAAGCATTTTCGCCAGTCATTGTTGGTTTCGACAGCCTCAGTTGTAACCAAGTAATCTCATTGTGGTTAAGGATATTATGACACTAATTTTATGAGAGTAGAAGACCTAATTCAATTTTGGTTTCTTAGCCAGCTAAACAGAGCAAAATACCGCTTCAACTGAGTCACTTGAAATTTGGAGCAACAAAATTTTAATCTAAAAATATTGATCTGTTACCTAAAATCTAACAAGAAGTATAAATCTTAGAGCAAAGGGATTACATTTTCCATAGCAATGTGTTGGTCATTCAACCAAGCAGAACACTGCTTGAATCATCATCTCCCCAGTTTATGGGTAAATGACAGGCTTTATGACAGCCAGCTGTCTGGAACACCTCACAAGTGTGACCACACACTACATACATGAAAGAGGTAAAATGGAATTTTCAAGGCATACTAAAATCAGCATTTCACCCCGCTTAGCTGGCTACAAACAAAAACTGAATTCATCTTGCACTTACCAAACCTGCCTCACCCAACACCGCCAACATTGACAGAGAGCCAATTTCATTTATATACAGGCATTTTTAAACTTCAATCTACTATACACAAGTTACTGTAACATATATCAACACGCAACAACAGCTATCTGACATTATGTTGGGAAACATCTCACTGGATCACATTCATACAAGAATTCAGAAAGCTGTCTACTAACTACCCTATCGCCATCCGATTACTTTGAAACTATAACCAGCCTTTGAAAATTGACAAACCTATCTCTAAAATCAGGACGGGCATCAAGCCAAGCGTGGACATTCTTAAGCATAAGTTTTCGAAGTTTGGGTGGATGTTGGATATATGTGAACTGTCAATTTTTGGTAAATGACAAGGAATTTGCAAACCACTTTCGAAATTAGGGGGCAGGCAATTCTGTCCATATGTTGAAATAAAGGGACACAACAGATTTTGTGGCTGAGAAGCATATTTTTGAGATTATTGCTGGGTAGGATCAACTTCCTGAAGTTATTAGCTTTGAACAAACAAATCAGTAAAATCCGTTTTCTATTGATTTCATTAGAAATTGTACATTCTTAACATTGGCTTCCAGTCATTCGGTAGAAATAAGTAAAAATGAGGTTGGAGACCTTATCAATTTTATATGACAAAAATGCTGCCTTTTGGTTCTACTAGCACTGTCATACTAAGACACCGGTCAAAAGTCATTCTGTGACTAATCTCAAATACTGAAACTTTGTAGCCAATCAAACCACTTTAACTCAGTCAAGTCGGGGAATAACAGGTGCGACCCTATACACCTGAACTATTAAAACACTGTATAATAATCTAATGCTCTGAGAACAGTTATTGATGAACTCATTTCAAGTCTTGAATCATTGGGGAGGTCATTCTTCAGACCAACGGAAGTCCCACACTGATGATATGTGATACTGGAAATAAAGAAATGGCAAGCAGACATGTACTTTATAGTAAAAAGCACTGAAGACAACCCGAAGAACCAGTTTAGGTGGGCAAATACTTTAAAGGTACATATAATTAATGACAACATGCAGGCCTCAGGGTGAAGGTCAGAACCTTAATTGAATGTGAATGTGGGCATACCATTATACAGGAAAATATGTCAGCTATGATAGTTTGGGTTTAGAATGTCACAATTTATTAACAGAATGATTACAAATTTTTAACATAACCAGATTGGTGTTTTGTCAACATAGGCTTGCATACAAAAATGATAAACTAGGCAATCCAGCTTCACAGTTGCCTTTTTTGACATAAAAATTCAAGTTTTGCAATTGACAAATTGGATATGTACATAATTTTTACTGATCTGTATTCAGTAACCACCTATGAGATTGTCATGGTGGACGAGTGAAATTTAATATTTTTTTCATCTTTTGAGAAGATAAGTACATAACACAAAATAAATCCTTTGTGGTTTACAAGTTTTATTCCACACCTAGCATCGGACAATGTTTTGAGAAATTTTGAGCATTCACAATGTTAAAGCTATATTGGGTCCTGTTTTGGTATCATGGGGCATAACCAGTGTCACACACAGGTGACTTTTCTTGTTCTCTACAGTTATAATGTGGTTAGGAAGGAGATCAAAGGTGTCATTTTGTCTCCTCTACTTTTAGATTGTGCAACAGATGGCAATTTTAGGCTGGCCAACACTGAGCCATTTCACAATGCCCTAGAAGCTAAACAAACAGAGCACTGGCCTGTCCCCAGCAACAATTGCATAATAGAGGAAAGCACTGACCACCATTTGGTATCTTCATCTAAGGAATGTTCATGAGAGGACCAGAAGTGTCATTATGTTCTGTGGGGGAGTAGACGTTCCTTGGCGATTTTGAAAAACTGAAATGCATTTATCATCTCAAAACCAGGACAGCGTTCTGTCCTGTTTAAAGCATGGTAGATAGAATGAAATAATTCCTCCCATATAACAAACATCTCATTGTTGTCATGTTGGTAGAATGTGTTCTTTAACTCTGAGGATCGATACTAGACAGCAAAGAATGGTTGGAGATGGTGCCTTAGCTATGTCAGCTTACAGACACCTATGGTATCAAAAGTTGCTCACACAATGAATTCATGATAAACATACACACTGTATTATCTGGGGGCACAGTGTTACATGGCTCTAGTCCGAGCATAGCTCAGTCACTGGGCGAAAGGTCCTCTTCATGTCATAGGGTGGACCACATGATTTAATCTGTGGCTTCACTGGGTGGAAAATCTTTCTTTCTAACAGTCTGCCAGTCATTCTCATTACTAATACATGAAAGTGGGAAAAGTGGGGAGAAACTTTTTAGAAGTGACTTACAGAACAATGGTTATCTTGAAAAGACATTTCCCAATTAATTAAATTTCCCTTGGCGTGTGTTTACTATAGATGTGTAGCAGTATCAACTGGGGAAGGAACAGTCCCCGCCAAAGGTCCGCACCTTGGCTCTGCATTCACTTTAAAGTTGGGCGAATGCAATGATCTACTTGCTATTGAACCCAGTCTGTTTCGGTCATACATGTTTTCGCAATGAAAGTGAACACAGAACCAAGGCACAGGCATTTTACTAGTACGTTGACATCAATTCTACCATTCCATAGACAGTAAATAAATGCCATGAGAAAAATAACATGTGCAGAAGAAAGTCTCTCAAAGACAATCAGGAATGTATATTTTTACTACAGGTAATATCAAAAATATTTGTTTTCCGTTTAAGTACTGCATCTACTCTTGAGTTCCGAATAGCCATATATATACCACTATTAATTTACCGTAATCGTTCGGGTTAACGCCCATGCTCAGTTAACCGCCCATCCCCGACTTTAAGTGGATTTTCGATTTAACCGCCCACTGCTCGGTTAACCGCCCTCCCCCGATTTTTTGGATTCGCCAATTTAACCGCCCAGGGCGTTAACCCGAACGATTACGGTAAGACTCTTTTTCCAATCTTTACGAAGCTTATTTGGGTCTCTACGTTTATTAATTATTGATGGTTTTTCCACTCAACCACAATTATTTGGTCAAGATGAAATTCGGAACTGGCAGTTTCTCACTCATTTCTTGAATGCAATTTTGTTACTCAAAATTTTTTGAACACCGAGTTTTGAACCCTGGTTGCTCGAGTGAGAACTCACAGTCCTAACCACTAGACGACGAGACACTCCTAACGAATTAGCAATTTTAAGGATTATATACGAGTCCACGGTACACACGGAAGTCACTTGTAATAACACGCGCATGAAAAAGACTTTATTCGTTAAGCATACAACTGTACATTTCAAAGCTTAAATAATCGGACTCCCAAGTATGTATTCTCATTAGTAGCAACAACAAACGTACCGTATGTATACCTGGTTGCCCAATGAAAAGTTGTAAGTTAAAAGACTTGTCAGCTGAGTCATACACGAGCCATGTCAGTTTGCTTCCGTTGTGAACAGTTTACATTTTACGCAAATATGTGATCAACATTAATATTATTCCAGTCTATACTATTTTTAAAGATCCACAAATTTACCATATATACCATTGATTCCATTCTATACTATCATTAATTTTTTTTCGCAAATTTTCGGTCTATTCTATTATTCTACTCTTCTAGTGGCAAAAAATGTCGAGTCTATACTTTCATTCCAGTCTCTATTATTATAAGAAATCTTGGAAATTTCCGGTCTATACTATTATAGCTGTCTCTACAACTATTCGGAACTGGAGAGTAAGCATTTATTTTGGTACCCCGTTAACACTGGACAAAATGATCAGTGTCAGCAGACGAGCCCACTGAAGGAACAGACACCAGCGTTCAATCAAACTACACTTTGCACAAGCATACTAGTCCTTACAACAAAATAATGCCCTTGTTTATGCATTTGCCCATATTAAGTTTAACTGATCTCTTTGCATTGACATTGTTTGGCATGTAGACTGTATGCAGTTCACAAGGTCTAAGGCCTCAACTTGTCATTAAAAAAATGGGTGACAAATTGATTGCACTCAAGTTGTGCATGAACGTCAAGGGTCTATTGATTAGACATGGATATGACTCAGTAAATGATAAAAACAACATGCTTTGGCTGGAAATCTTACGAAACAACTACTGAAAATGTACTTACTACTAACTTATTATCAGACAGGGCACCACAAACATACTCTGCTCAATTACAATCCCATTCTATCATCATCTCAGTAAAGGGCACGGATTAAACCATGTGCTACAGGATTTTTAATGAGACAAACTTCTTGAACCACATCAAAATGGTCAAAAACACCTTCAGTGACCATTACCGTTTAGTCTCATGATTTCACACAACACAGAAATTGAATACGTGGAATTTATAAATGTAATGCAGTCATTGACTGAAGAAATCTTTGATCAACTTGATGGTGAATTATTATAAAAAATCTTCAGTTTAGAATACACTGTGGCTGGCGAGCAGACTTTTATTTTGTCAAATTTCCCAACATAACATTAGTATAACAGAATTTTTACTTCTTCAGTGGCATGGTTTGTAGTACAATAGGCACTAATTGAAATTTAATAAACTCTGAGCATTTGCAACATCATGTGGCAAAACTTTCAGAAATTTTAAAATGTTGATTTTAGGAATTTATTTTGTCGCAAGACTCACTAATTTGTACCGAAAGTCATGCACACTATCAATAAGTAGGCACAGTGGTTGTGCGGCTCAGTCATTAGCTGATGGACCTGGTCCTGTCTTCACATTTGACCATATTAATCTCAGTAGCTTCACCGTTTATATTACCATAGTTCTTTTCCTCAGAGTTCATTTGTGTTTTTAACAAGCACATTTTGAATTTGCTCCCTGATGCCACTATACAGCTTTGCACTGAAAAAATGGCCAAAGAAAATCTGACTCAAAATTAAAAACCAAGCGTTTCCTTGAGTAAAGTAAATAATTACTTGAGCTATACATTGTTGCTTTGCCCGAATCTACCGTTATTCTGCGGCTAAATTTACAGAGCGATCTCATGCGGCAACTTTCAGTGTATAGAAATGGAGAGTCACCTTTCAGATTATTTCTTTTTTTGCCGATTCTTCAACCCACTGCTCTTCTTCCACAAACTTATGTACAAGTCACAACAAATTATCGGAACTGGTTTCACTTCGACATGTAGGTTTTTAGTATTTTAATCCAGCAAACCGAATTTCTGAGCAAATTTTGCTTTGGTGAAGTTGCCATGATCTTATGAAAAAAGATGCAAAAATTTAGCAAATTACGCGTATGAGTATTACAAGCATACCAAGCGTACTGTCGATGACAGACGTTCCTTTGTTACCGGAGAATTATGACATATGTAAGAAAATTACATATATTAGATCGTTTTTCACAGAAACAGCAGTAGTGGGCAGAATCATGGGCGGCGCACCATAGGGGGCTGGGGGGGGGGCTATAGCCACCCCCTTTTCCAGTGCTACGCTACACATGGTCTATAGGC
>NMRA01000768.1:129945-158573 GCA_002633005.1 Phoronis australis
TAATATTGAGATGTGCTATTACACAATTAATTGAGAAAGTATAATATTGAGATGTGCTATTACACAATTAATTGAGAAAGTATAATATTGAGATGTGCTATTACACAATTAATTGAGAAAGTATAATATTGAGATGTGCTATTACACAATTAATTGAGGAAGTATAATATGCATATGGAAATGCCCCCACAAAGAGTTTTGCTGTTTTAGGTTATCCTATAGTAATCTGTTTATCACGGCATTGTGATAGCACACCGGCGTCAAAAAGTCAAAGGTCTTGGGATAGTAGAATTCTTCTAGTGGATGGAATTCGCAAATAACAAAAGTGTAGGATGCCATGTGGATTTGCAACAAGTACGCTTGCTTATAAATAAGTGCCCTAACAACTGAAAGAGAGTAACGCACTTCGAACGAAATTCGCGTTTAGTTGTATTGACAAAATTCTCTGATTAGGTGATTAAAAACATACAATGGAAAATTCAAAATTAGGGTAACTCATTTTGGGTCCACTAAGCAAATTCAACGTGCTAATTTGCTATCTTTGAATAACCACCCCTCATCCTTTCTAGTTTCCAGATAGCATTCATCTAAAATCTATTTTGCGTTGGAAAAAGGCTGAAGAATACTATTAGCATCTTATTAATTCGCTCGTGATTTCCTTCTTAGTTTAAAACGTGCTCTTTTTGTATTCAGAATAGAGCAAAATGTATATCCGATGAATCCCGTCATTGGTCATCTAAAGCACAGAGAATAATTTCTAAGCAAATGTCGCTTGGTATTTTGTGTTTTAGATGGGCGTAGTTTGGGCATCTGAAATGATCCCAGCTAAGATAAATACGGTCGTCATTGTTCTGAAAAAAAAATCAAAAATGCATACAGCTTTGGCGTAGTGATGCAAAAATTACCAGAAGGGACAGTAGCCGTGGAAGTCGTGATTTAACCGTCAAGCTCATTCAAACTACGCGGCGAAATTACTATGTGATCACCTTTTACATTTTAAGACCTCATGTCCAGACATCCCACGATATTCCCTTGATATCTATAAGCCATTTTACTTCAGACACAATGAAATCACTGAAAGCCGCTCGATACATGAATATTTCAGCACGCTTAGGAACAGGCGATCAAGAGTTGTTGGGATGCATAAGGTCACTCGACACTGAACGAGGGTGAGAAAACATTGACAATGTACACAAAGCAACAACAACCGTGACAGCCACAAACAACAGTCGGTCAATCACGCAGAGCAGAACTCTCCACTCTTTGGCAATTAGGGCTTCAATTTCTCGACTCTTTTCTGCTCTTCCTAAGGCAAGGGCACATTTGGCGATTTCGTCGCCGCTATCTGAAGTGGCGAACCCTGGAACGCTTGTCTGGCCAGACTGCGAAGACGACGTAGAGGCTTCGTTTCTTGGCGAAGAAACTGGAGGAGCTGTCTCTACAGTCGGGTCGACGTTGTAAACAATAGCGTGGCCAGAATCCCCCAAACCGACTTCCACAAAAAGATACCGGCTCATCACGTCGAGAAATATCTAAAGGGAACCAAGCACATCGAAATAGAAATGTTTGGGGTTGCGCAATAACTTTTCTTTTCAGTGGTCATAACAGTGAAAACATTGAAAATACACCTACAAACTGCAATTCGATACTAAATTTTCATGGAGCTTCATGTGAACTCTTCCGAATTTATTGCCACAATACTCAAAGAACTGTTTGCTGGCAACTGCATATTATTTTCGGGTAAGGAACCAGCCTGTTACATAACCAGTATATAGTCAATCTTGAAACGTAACTCTTTTATATTTCGCTTGGTTCAGCCCTCTACGCAATATTGTGATGGTTCTTCTGAAGCACACGTCACGTAGGGACCTTAGATCTATCCTCAAAATTATCAAACAAATCCTAACCTACCCATTTGGCTAAATCCGGAATCCTAGTGGTTTTGTGTCTGGCAAGGGCTACATTTGAGAGTACAGTTGATACCGCAATGCAAAGGGTGTCCAGCACAGCAATGGCGGAATAGTACCGGACTGAAATACAGGCAGACGAAGAACATCAACATTATAAACGTACGTCTCGGTTATTCAATAATAGTCACAACTGGGTACATTCAGTTCACGACCACCACTCGGGTGGTCAGAAAAGGTTATGCACATTGATGTGGTTAAGCCCTACCCGAAGTTACGCGGTTTAGCAAAGTACGTATATTCTCAAAATTTACAAAGACTACCACAGCCAAAGAAGTTAATGTCAAGAACACTATCCTACCCCCAAAAACGTCTAAAACCATGTTGCAGTCCCAACATCGATTGTTTTTCTCAAAATATGGTTCCAAACACCACTGACGTGGGTAAGAACGTTTAGACAACACGTGAGAAGTTTGCTTACCGAGATTTGGCACAGCCAGATGACCTTTTGGTAAATACTCGTCCAACAGGACGTACAGAATGGCAGTTACCAAGAGAATAAAACCTCCTACAAGAATATTGAAAATGTAAAATAAGACTTTTCGTTTGCTGTGCAAGGATGTACTGAATTTATTTTGTGATTCGAGGATGCCAGTATGTGAAAGGATCCCTACTAAGTCTGTAACTACGTTTAATTGTGAACAAAGATGATTAATCTGCAGATACATCTAACTCGTTACCATCAAATATTGAATTAGGAGAGAGGGATGGAGGAGGGTGGAACGGAAGGGAACGGGGGAATTGTTAGAGGACAGGACAAGGTGGCAGTCATAGTGAGAGAGCGAGAGAGAAAGGGGGAGGGAGGGAGAGAGGGAGGGAGAGAGAGAGGGAGAGAGAGAGAGAGAGTTTAGCTAGAGTTGAGGTAGGTAAGAATGGAGAGGGGAAAGGCTTCCGGTAAGGGGAAGAGGGAAAAGGAGGAGAGTTTTGTCGTGTCTTTCCGTTTTAGTGATGAAGCACGTTCTGCCATCTGTTACTGTTCTCGTAGATAGTGGTTAGAGAATAGAGTACCGGAACTTCCCATGTTGAGTTCTTGTTTCTCTTTATGTTGGCTGATATAATCCATGAACATCTGCTACTTATGTCAAGATGCCACATAAATTCGGCGACGAGGATGGAATAAAGACTCTGCCCCTGAGCTTACACACTGCAGTGCGCGCTTATTTGTTCTATTTGACGGTCAAGAATTTTGATTCACTATTCATGGCTACATCGGTTGCACCACCTCCACCGTTCCTGGCCTGCCCAGGTAACCCTGCTTACCAGTGGAAAATCTGGGTAGATTTGTTCACAAACTATTGACCCATAACCTTCTGGTCAAAACATTCTCTGCTGTTCTTAAATCAGGAGTGCCGCTACATGCCGTCGGTGCTGAAACTCAACGAATCTCCTACACTTTACCTACTGATTCTGTCGAATCTGCTGACGGGGATGACGAGTATCTAATAGCGATTAGCTTGTAGCTTAAAAGCTACAAGAGAGTCATTTTGCTCCGGTTGAGAATGCTGTTGTCGCTAGTGTGAAGTTTCGTAAGAAGGTGCCCACACATTGCCTGGTGAAATCGTCAACCAGTATGCTGCAAAATTACGCAAACTCCCGATTCCATATAATTATCGTGCTGACATCGTGAATGAAATGATCAGAGATTAGTTGGTTGAGAAAACGTGCTCTTAACAGGAGCAAGAACGATATTAGATCGTGCTCTTACGCATGCCAGGCGTATCGACAATGGTACTAAAGAATCCAAATTACTCAACTTGAAAAATCGTGCTGCCCATTTTGCTAATGGAGTCAGCGCAATACGACACTCGTCAAAGTATGCTTCTCGCAAGTCAAACTATAGATTATAGACAACAGATTCGCAACTCCGACATTTTCTTGCGAAATATGCTAAAGGAGGCGCCACCCTCTAAACGTAAGAAACTCAGCTTCCGGTTATTGTATTGTGACGGGAAATTCTTGTAGGCCTATATGGTTTATTGTCTAGTACAACGAAAAAAACTCGGCATTGAAACACTGTTCAAGGTATTCCAACAGCAGAGTCCATAAACTTTGAGCAGCACCGGCGTGCATTAGCGCTTGAAAGGAAACGTCGCGTGGGGTGCTGTTTTGAAGTGCGAGATTGGTTTTTTGAGTAGGCCTGATGGTTATTACTGGAGTATCAATATGAGCTCTATTTAAGAAGTTGACATTTTACGAGAGTTCAATTTATTTACACACGGATGCGAGTTGGGCAAAATCGCCAATTCAAATTCCGACGAAATGACCAAGATTAGCAGACGACGCACTTACCGGAAGTAAAACGTGCTATGTCTGTCAAGTGTCGCTAGTGAATAATGACGTTACGGCTTATGACTAAGATCCCAGATTTCGTCCATGAAAAACAATATATACGGAGTTGGCAGTCCATGTACTGTAGTCTTTGATCAAACCAACAACGTCGGGCCATGCCTTCAGCTAAACCTAACTGCGTCTGGAAAATCATGTTTTCGTTGTGGTTCGAAAAGTCACTTAGCCAACGCACCCGAGTATCCTGGACGTAATTCCACATGCCATACATGCGGGAAAGTTAGTCACTTGTCGAATGTGTGTCTGGCACACTCGCGGAAAACCCATGCTGCTGGTTCGAAATCGGGAAATGCAAATTAAGAAACCCCATAACATAAGTTGACTGTGCTTACCCTAAGCGTGAATTGTAATGATTTCTGCACAGTGCTGTACTGCTTTTGTGAGCCACGTAGCGATTACAATTATGGTTGATACTGGAAATCCGAGAACCGTTATTCCTGAGCCTGTGTACCGCAAGCACTACCAACATATCCCACTTGAGCCAGCGAGAGTAAAGCTGAAGTCGTAATCTCAGGACGACATTGAGCTTGGAGGATGCTTCACAGGAGATGCGTACGTCATATGAGGATCGCATCTCAGTGCCTGTGCTTGTAGTCAAGCAGGGAACTGCATTACTGGGTCGCAACTTACTCACTGGCCTTGGATTGCAGATTGATGGTCGTTTACTTAGGGTACACGCCAATCCGTTGGGCTCAGTGAAGGCCCAGACATTAACTCTAGTTTGCCGGACGATTTAGTGCCGGAATTTATTTATTTGAACCTGGTCCTGGAATTGTCAAGTGTTTTATGCATTAAGTCCGAGTAAAGCCGAATGTCGTGCCTGTCCAAGCACCGTTACGTCTTTTGCCGTACTCCATTGGTGATCAAGCTGGGAAAGAACTGGATTGCTTAGAAAGTGCAGGTGTAATTGAGAATGTTGATGCATCTGAATGGGTGTCATCGTTCATGTGCGTCCGCAAAAAATCTGTTCAGGTACGACTATGTGTTGGCACCAAGCAGTGAAGTCATCATAGATACGTTTCCCCTACCGAAGATCGACGAAGTACTTGGCGAATTACGTGGTGCGTCCCAGTTGACGATGGGTTTTGGCTTGAACAGATTAAGGGCCTGCAATCATACTTAGCCAATTTGATTATCTACGGTCGAACTTGGGAGGAATACCGAGGTAACTTGCATGCTACCCTAGCTCGTGTAAGAGAACTTGGAATCATGTTCAGCAACAAAACTTGTCATTTTGATTTAACGTCGATTTAGTTTCTTGGCCAAGAAGTGAATACTAAATGGACTTTAAAGTAGGTGACTGAGTGTGCGTCAAATCGCCTCGCCATGTGCTCAAAGGATAAAAAAGTTTTCTGATCCTGTCCCCATTACCACGAAGAAAGGTCCATCTACGTATCACACTTCAAGGGAAAAAGTTTGGTCTCAAAGACAGTTATCGTTTTATCGTGGTCGTGTCAGTTGATGCCGACCGTCAGTCAACTTCTGACTGACAGTACCGATTCAGGCGCCATAGGGGGCTGGGGGGGGGGACGGGGCTACAGTCCACCACTTTTTTCAGTGCTACGCCGCGCATGGTCTATAGTTGATGCACCACATGGGCTGAGGGGGCTTTAGTCCCCACATTTTTAGTGCTGCGCCGCCCATGTTCGTATAGATAAAAGTTACAGTACAGTACTTCTCAGTTCATGTTTTTCCTTATCATTGGCTGAAATAATCCACCAACATCTGCTAGTTATGGCAAGGTGCCAAAGTTTCAAATAGTCTTTGAACTTCGCGCGGGCAGTAAACAGCGAATCAACATTATTTTTGTACCACCATTTAAATGTTAGATGAGAATTTTCATCAAAATGTTCATATTTCATGAGCTTAAATGAATCGTTTCAGTGATAATACACGAAGTTCATTTAGTACCGGGTTATTTTAATTAATATCATCAAGAGAGGGAACAGTCTAAAGATTTTGGCGATATTTCTTCATTTTGATACATTTCACAGATGAGCAGCAGCAATTTTGCTATGATAAGTCCACAATGGACAACTAAGTAATACAACATTCCAGAGCAATAGCAGTCCTGTGTCAGTGTTAGTCGCAGTGATGTGGCTTGTTATTGCTTGCAGCATTACTAGTCTGTTGGTGGTTAAACACTTGGCCGACGTGGAGACCTTGGGCAGAACTGACGTCATAGCCAGGCTACAAGACTTACATTTTGATGGTGAAGCAGTTACTGCCGAAAAATTAGGGTACCCACACATTTACAAAATCGATCACCAAGGGAGACTCATTTGTAGAAAGTTTCGATGAAAAAGTCACGTTTTCGTGGAGAGACGTCTTTCAGAAGCAGTAACTTTTTGCCGGGGTTAATTCCACAAACCTAACTCATGTCTAATTGGTATGGGAGTACACTCCCCCAACCAGGGTTCGGGGGCTACACGGAGACATCTTACCCAGCGCACATCAGTCAATCTACACTCCACATTTACACATACCTAGGCTGAGTTTGTCCTCGTGATAGAACGGTATGATGAATATAAGTGGAACAGCAAACATCGACAAGACTGCGGGGAGAACAAAAACGTGTACGTAGTACGACTGTTTGCGCTCCAGTTTGAATAGGAACTCTGCACACGAGAATGTCTGGCCTGGAAATAGTTCAACCTCGGAAATGTTTGATCCAGCGTAAGTTACATCGAAGTCAAAAAGAGGTGCTCTGACTTTGGCCATGGTCTTCAGTACCTCATTGTCACTGAGGTGTAGTTGAACCTAACACAGAAATATAGAATAGCATACAATGCAGTGCGTAAGTTAACACATTATGCCACCATATGAACACCAGTGTCGTAAAGACACACAAAACGTACCGAGAGTGGCGTAGATGAAGTAATATCCCACGAGACATTATTCCGCGTATCGACAGAGACCGACTGTATTTATCCCATACGCTTCGAATTCCTAAGTTTTTTCATTTTTCGGCAGATTTTTTTAATACTTCACCCAGACTGCTCACATGGCGGATTACATCCTATATGTATGTACTTGTGCGTTAGGTTACAAGTGTTCTCTAGTAAAATAAACAGTTTTAAATATAACGATCTATTACTTGAAAAGAGATAACAAATATGAAAACAACCGTAATTGTGTATTGAACTTGTGACATTTCCTGAAAATAGTTAAATAACAACAATATTTGATATTGAAGTCACCGAAAAATGGGCGCCTGAGTTGCAGGCGATATAATATTTAGCAATTGAAAACTGAGACAGAAGTGTCATATAGTTAACAGTTTTGTTCCAGACGTTACGTTTGGGACCTGATTGCATGTTGAAAGTTATTTATACTGTTGCAACTGTATTACTTTAAACTATTTCGGGAACGTTTGATGATCGAACCGGCTAACGACGTCGAGTCGACTTTGAACTTTGAACTTTCCATGTCAGAAGGCACTGTCGAAGTAGTCCCAGAGGGGAATGCGAAAAACAATATTTCATGGCCGTATTGCACTCTACTGATTCAACATGTATGGGGTAAAACTTGCGAAACTAAACGTATGACCACGTGTTTCCTCAAAACTAAAAACTCGGGAGTGGTACATTTTGCGATGGACAAGCGGATGTTATGAAAAACAAAGCGCATGGATCTTTGACGAAGCCCTGGGAAGTTCTAGACGCCTTTCGATATCTTTGGTATACAAAGCCCACTGTGTTAGAATTGCACTGAAACAACTACAGGATCGTGCAATGTCTACGTTTACAATCAAAATCTCTGTACGTATTCTCCAACGCGTTTTTCAGAATGCTGGTGCGGACTTTATGGAAGGAACAATGGCAGCACTGATTTCAGTGGCTGAACTGTTGGCATAACGAATAGGCGTCAGCTGTTTTGCTTATGGCACTTTCTTTCCCTCGATTATTTCTCTGATCTACTACCTAATACTTTATATGACTATTTTTGCTATCATAAATTACCAACATTTTGGTAACTTCCAGTCTGCTGCCCATCTTCGGAAAGAGAGCTTGTGACTCACTTTATATCATTCGAGATGTATGTCGAGCATATTTTTTGACGATTCGTAGTTATATGTCTTACCTGACTTGCATTGAAATAGTAGGACATCATTTTTATAGAGCATTGGTGGCTGTCGTAGGGAAAGTCTTTCATATCCATTATGCAAGCTGTTTTCACAGGATATATTACGCGCTTTTTAACTGTCCCGTTAAAATACATACGCCTTGGGGAAAAGGGTTGTATCACCATTTTGAATTCCACACTACAATAAATGATAAGATTCTGCATGTTAGGTAAAGCAAAAAATGCAATGATTCAGTTCTTATGCCGCAACCATGATTTTATGAAGGGGTTTTCTTCTTTGGTGTTTTGCCTAAAGTGGGTTACATCGCAATGGTGCAACTCTGAAAAAACAAAACAAATAAATTGACTTCCGTTGTAGGTTTTCTACAATTTTGTGTAGAGGCCAAGCAGACGTGAGTGCTTCTGCCAAATTGGTGAAATGCCGTGATAGCATTTTCTATTCTATGCCTTCTGCTTTCAAAGTGACGTCGGCGATAAAAGTGGATTTCTTAGGTCAGCTTCAACGCAGAATTGAACTTACAGATCCAACGCTTTACTGGCGGAGCTAGGAATTACTCGATAAATCGCAGATTACTTTAGGGGGGGGGCTTTAATTTCAACAAATAGATGATAGACAGCGGCGAGAATTGATGGTTTGTAATAAAATCTCAAAACACAAAAACACAACGAAATTTGTTGTTTTTTACCTTTGATCAAAGCTAATAAAATGCGTTTTTCGGTCATAAAACCGAAAAATCCCTTTAAGCCAGCCTATGCATTGGCCTTATTGTTTCTATCAATAAATGAAACGTAAGACTTTCAACAGGCTTCTTTCATATATTCGTCAACTTTAATATCTTTAAAGGAGAATGCCACCCAAAAAACAACCTATTTTGTATCAGTTTAGATCGAGTAATTGTACTCGATAACGGCATGTTCAATTGCGTTACCTGACACCTGACTGCAGAGGGAGGTGTTGAAATTATACAATGACGTCATTGCTTTGACACGCAGTCTGTTCAACAGGGGTTACTGGTGTCAGCTCATGGGTTGAATTCATCGTTTAACGCCAATAAATCATCAAACTTCGACGTAAAACTCTTAAAAATACACCGAGTTCATATAAAAACGTGTTGTTTTGTTTCGCTTTTACGGATTTATTGGCATTTGGACACACCGCAGCCTACAAAATTCGGCAGGCCATTTTACCAAGGTCCGGAGCAGGAGTTTGGGGTCTGTTTCGAGATAAATTCGAAGTATTCTTCCGTGAAATACAGACAGGAAAACCTAAATCTATGTGGTTTAGACTTGTGATTTTTTTTGAGTTCTAAACACACAAAACGCTTGTTATCCCGGCCAGTTGCTCGGAACCCGTTCAGGCCCATCGCTGCCGGACTGACCCGATATAACGGCCAGTGGCTCGGAACCCGATCAGGCCCGTCACGGCCGCCGGGACTGGCACGAACATAAACTAGCTTGAGTTGGAAACTAAGCCTCCAGTTACGAAAAGACTATAATAGTGAGCCAAAGAAATAATGTGCACGTGATTATTTATGTGAACTAGTCACGAAACTGAAAATGTACTTGATTGTCGGGGGCCGCGAAGTCGGGTTCCTCTTCAACAGAGATGTTTCACGGCCTCATACTTGCTATTAACAGCGTACTTTTCATTCTTCACAACTGCGAGACACTTTCTAAGCATTTTGGGCTCTCGATGAAGTTGAAAAAAACATATACCCGCTTGTTTCGCAGCTTCATAGTTCGGACAAGCGGGAACGATGCACCGCAATATAGCGGCATTCACTCTGCAGAAGAACCACTGACGTCGCTGTGTTGTTTCTCACTTTCCTCACAGGTTAACGCGACACCTCTCGGCAAGGTGAGGTCGACCGTATAAGAGGCGATGTGGATATAGACCGATTAAGACGGTAAAAAATACTAATTATATCGGGTGGCATTCTCCTTTAATTTTGCTTAATAAAGCCAATGCCGTCCCATAACGAACATTTTGGCTGTTGAAGCCTCAGATTTGAGGGTACAGGTATTATGAACAGTGTCAAAAAGCGTATCAATTACCGAAAATATGTATCATTTTGGTGGTACGTCGTAGCACTACAGAAGAGGCAAAATGCCTAGCAAATATGTAATTCCCGTATTGGCTGACATGTATGCCTCCGAGGGAAGGGCTGCGAAAATACTCGGGGTATTCCGGATGGCCTACACCATATAATTCACCAGTTATTTACGTTATGTGCCCTTAGGAAACAGATTGAATACTCACTCCACTGGGTATACAAACGGGTCGTACGTATAGAACGGAATCAAATGCTGTCCATACGCCTTTGTGAGATCATACATGAAGGATTCTGTGCCGTTACGTTCTGCAAGATTCCACACGAAAATTGGATCATACCACGACTGAAAAAAAATACAAACGCAATTCAAATAAATATGTCTTTGGTTAACTGAAATACAAGAGAGTTATTATGCCGGTGACAGAAAAGAATTTGGTATTAGATCAGAAACATTTTTACATAATTCATATAGTGATGGATAACCGAGAAAACACAAAAATCGACAGAATAACAAAACACACCCACACACCCACACACATACACAAAACCACCCACCCACCCCTCCACACACACGCACGCACACACACACACACACACACACAAACGCGCACAGGCTGGCGCCTAGTATTCATTACCATTCCTGTGCGGGATAAGACCATCACAGTTTTAGCCTGATTACATCCGCCCAAGATTTCGAGAATATTCGCGGTAAACCTTCATAAAGTCAATTTAAAACTGTGCTAATTTTCATACACGGTTTCAAAAGTTAATCGTCAATTACCGTGTGCTAACTACGCTTGCATTTGTTTTCGCAGTGTATAAAACAGATTGGTGCCAATTACTACTCAAAACATAAAGACCCTGCTCAGGTCAACATCGCCTGCGGTGCGTTACTGTAAAAGCAAGATCACGTAAGACCACACAAATCACGTGAATAAAAGGTGAGCGTTTCGAGAGTATGCTTGAGACCTCTTTACGACAATACCCTTGCAAAATGGCTGTCACCGATGTTACTGGCCGGTGAGCTTGGAATGTTGAATTATTAGATAGAATAAACTGTTTCCATTCCATCAGCAAAGATTTCTTGCCACAAGTGGTTCGTCATTGTCTTAAGGTCTAGGGACGCAGCCCAGAGCCAGGAGTCAGAACCTTGTACTAGAAAATCAGCTCGAAGTTATTTACCATATTTTCCGTTCTACTTTTAATTAGTACGAACTCAAGATAAGAGTCTATTTTGTGAGTTCCGAGTATATTATGGTTTAGGAACATGAATGTATAGTCAAAGTTTGCACTTGATAAACCCTAGATTCGACCTTCAAACTCTAATAAAAACTTGAGATTCTAGTAAAAACTCGGGATTTCGAGTTCAGATTTCTAGATTTTTAAAGGCAAGCTTTTCAGGTCATCAAATGCAAACTAAGGTTGAGACAACTATTCACGTGAATCCTGTGTTCGAGCATAGAATATTGGACAAGGTTCGCAAGAAGGTATATCTACTAAGTCTTTACACGATAACGTCATACGGAAATTGACGAATATTGTAACGAACGAACTTTTTCTTTTTCGCTCCTTACACTGACGCGTGGAATGAAAAAGTATCCTATGAAACTCAAACTGGGCTTTGAATTTTCCGTGTTATAATTTGCATTGGTTTCAACATGGAGTGATGACCTATGACTAGAGACTTTTGACAAGTAAAATATTTTGGCTTTTATTTATTTATGGAATCAAGCCGGTCGCGTGACGGTGAAGACAATTTCGAGACTGCCCATCCATGGATAAGTGGTCAAGTTTCTGGACACCTCGGAAAAGAAAATGTAGTTTAAACTGAACAACCACTTCTTATGGTATTAGCAGCGAAGTAAGTATACGTACCGTCTCCAAATCAATGTTAATGGTCAAATACCTGGATTCTGGATCCTGAAATTAAAAAAAAACAGGTTTGAAAAACCGAAAAAACTGCTGCCACGATCATAGTATGGAGTACCATAGTTACTGTCGAGACATTCCCAAATTCAACATGATTATAGGGAAAGTTCTTTGCAAGCGCAATAAAAATTTCAGGTGGTCCGATTCCTCAACTGCATCCGACTGGCGAAAGACACATAGGCTGGATCCATTCTACAAGAATATTTGTGAACCGTTAGGACGGAGAGTTCCTTTCATTTTGTGCTTATTTATCCAGACGTATATTTAGCTAATCGTGATGTTTTATCCACAAGATGCACTTTTCCTCGTTTGTTCTCCTCATTTCAAATGCCACAACTGCATGATCGTAAAACCGCGTACGTTCACAACCAATGCTTGCGGGGCAAAGGTGGCGGGCTGTTTTTGTGTTTACTGGTTCTCGCGCCCTGATTGCATAGAATTATTAGCTTGATTGGCATATCGGAACTATCCCTGAAAAGACCATCCGGCAATAAATCCGTCATTATATTGTGGAACGTAATTTTCAAGAGATATGACAATGAATAAAGGATATCGCTATTTATATAACGACTTTCTAATAGTTGTAACTATTCATTTAGTCTCTGTACACACACACACACACACACACACACACACACACACACACACACACACACACACACACACACACACACACACACACACACACACACACACACACACACACATTTCACACTTGCAATGAAACTTCCATTATTGACAACAGACGCTGGAAATCTTGGGACAGCAGTAGCGTGCAGATATTTGGTGATGCCCAGGGCGATTTTTTAGTGGACACCCCTTCTCTAGACTCAAATGCACGGACTCGAGTACTAAGAAAAGTAAACAAGGTGAGTTAAATAGACATTTTATTCGATTTAACTACAAAGCAGTCCCAGTTGGTATGTTAATTTCCCCAGGTGAAACCTCCTGTCGGCAAACGTTTACATCAACTGTGAGAAATTCATTTTCAATGCTCATAAAAGCCGGGTTGGTCAGTCGCTCTTGTGACTTAGGAGATCTGACACGGGTTTTTATTAATTTCACTCTTGATCTTCCACAACTTGGCATTGAAAATGCGATCGTAAGCAGTAATCTAAACGCAACGCATATCGTTGGAAAAACGTTGTTTCCAAACTGAAGACTCCAAAGCGTGTTTGAAAACCGGTCTCTGACGTGTTGAAGGTCAATACCGCGATGTTTAATTTCCATTTGTATAGTGCTGTAGTGGTAAAATTAGAGGTAAGTAGGCTACCCAAGCTCACCGCATCACTTTGAGCACTAAACATACCTTACGGTGCGTAGGTGTTTCGTACAAATGTCAAAAGGTGGTTGGCTGCGCCTACGCCTCACTGCAGCACTGCATTTGTAAACGGTTCACAACGTCTACCATTATGCTGTTCAATTCTTGCTGTGCCACCTGCTCACTTTTTCATGCTGATTCCCCAGGACTTTTCGTCTCCGTAGTCGCGTAATTCACATTCCCACGTGCCACAAAATTCGACTGCAGAATGTATTACATTGTGGACAATTCCGCCCCCTCTCAAATTCATGATTTCAATGAGCCCGTTTATATCACAACAAGCTTCGTGAAACTTTATTTTTCGATGTTACAAACGGTTTGAAACTTTCTCCACACATGAAAAAACTGTGTACTAAAAATTTTCCCTTCTTCCAATTTCTCAAGTATTGTATTTACCAGGCTGGTTACACTTTCTTTGTGGATTGGAAAAAAAAACAAAAATGCCTCCTACATTTCAAATTAACAATTTCACCAATATGAACGTAACGCGGAATTTCAGAAACTTCATATTCATGACCAATGTCAGGAGTATTATACTAAAATCCTTTGTATCTTTTATTTGAGAATTTATTCTTTTCATCAAGACGATTAATTATTTTGTACCAGCTTCTGTTGGACAAGTAGATGTCACCCTTTGGATTTTCCTTCTCTCTATGCAATTGCTCTGATAAGTCTAGGTTATACCAGTGGCGGATCTAGGATATCATAAGGAAGGGCCAATATTCCGTCTGTAAACATTTGCTCAAAGCATGATTGTAGATGTGCATAGCACCGAATGGGGGGAGGTCAGGAAATTTTTCTGTTTTTTCCTCTAAAAATCAAGCATTTTCCTTGATTCCCGAAGTATTATCCAAGAAAAAAGGCAAAAAATTGGAGAAAGTGTTACACAGGAAAAGCTGCAAGCGCCACAGACTGGAACTCATGACCTGGCGGATAGAGTGCGCGTGCTTTACCACTGCACTACCACGATTTAATTCCTACTTTGATACTAAGAGACCTATTTGTTTATGGTCCACAGCGTTTGCGCGCGAAACCTTTTTTGTAATGCTTACTACATGTTTTATATTTTGTGCAATCAGTTCGTTACAAATTTGTTGTATTTAAAATAGTCTTCGATTGCCCAAAATACCAAATCCGTTTTTTGTGTTGGCAATAATGACGCGATTGATTTGGAAATCGTCTTAAGTTAAGGTTTGACAAAGAGAGAATTATGAGTTTCTGAGTGATTCACTAAGGCTTCGATTAAAATCGACATCTTACCAGCAGCTTCTGTTTTTTCATCATCACAAAGATTCCATTTTCTTTCAAAAATGAAGTAATTTTCTTCATTGCACACTGGAGCAGACGACGGAAACGGAGTCGTAGTGCCCAACGCCACTGCCGGTCGCCTGAGATATCGCGGGAGAGCCTATACTTAGCCATAGTTCCGTTACGATTGCGCCGTGTTCAGAATTAGACACTTGAAATTGAATCTGAGCCCCCCCCTCCAAACACTTAAACTGCACACATTTAAATCTTGTTTCAGCCGTATAATTTTAATTACTGGGGTTAATTAATAAACTCAACATTTCCCTACGAAACGACTGGTTAATAACACAGAGTACATACTTTTTGACATTACAGTTACATCAACCCATCAGTGCAGAAGGGAGGCATTCCCGGCTACTCTGGCTGTTTAGAACACAACTGCGTGATCACAGAGTTAATCAAGGATGCAAAAAATTGAAGAAAGACCTGTCTGTGGCATGGCTTGACATGGCCAATGCTTATGGGTCGATGCCACACAAGCTTATAGAGAAGGCGATGTGTATGTATCATTTGCCGGAAGATCTGCGTTCTCTCTTCAGCAAATACTTCACGGGAGCAAGAACGAGATTCTACAACGGAGTGGCAACCTTTGCAGAAGGGGATCATGACTGGGTGCACAATTTCAATAGTTCTGTTTGTGATGGCCATGAATGTTATGATTAAGCCAGCATCCAAGGAGTGGAGGGGACCTTTGTTGCAGAACAAGCGTCTACCAAGTTGTCGATTATATGTGGATGATCTTACTGTTACAACTCAGTCGGCATTAGGGGCAGGCCGGATTCTAAAAGCCTTGGGTGATCTAGCCAGGTGGGCTCGTATGGCGTTCAAAGTAGCAAAATCAAGGAGTTTAGTGCTGGTTCGAGGGAAGATTAACCCACATTTCGCTTTTAAGGTGGATGAAGATGTGATACCTTCGGTGTTTGATAAGTCAGTGAAGTATCTGGGGAAAGAGTATGACAGCATATTGAAGGACGGAGACCATGTAAAATCAGTGCAGAAAAGTTTACAGGAAAATCTTCAGAAGATCGATAAGTGTGGACAACCTGGCCGCTTTAAGGTGTGGTGTTACCAGTTTGGTCTATTCCCAAAGGCCATGTGGCCCTTGACAGTGTACGATCTACCTATAACAGCAGCGGAGAGGATGGAGCGCTTGGTTAGCCGCTGGTTGCGCAAGTGGTTAGGCATCCCGCCAAGTTTCACTAGGTTGGGCCTGTACATGAGGTCTTCAGCAGTAAACCTACCTACACGATCTATTGTGGAAGAGTTTAAAGTCGTTAAGTGCAGGACTTTCCTGACTCTGAGGGACTCGAAAGATGATGACATCAGAGGTGTAAAGATTGACGTTTTTGCAGGAAGGAAGTGGAGTCCAGAGGAGTAAGTAGCATCAGCAGAGAGCAGGCTTCACCATAAAGATTTAGTAGGGGCAGTTTCTAGAGGACGTGAAGGCCTTGGCATGAAACCGTTTAAGAGGTGGAAGACAACTAGAGGGAAAGAGCGTCGTTCTATGGTGTTAGAAGAAGTACGTCATCAGGGAGAGGAGAAGCGCTTTTCTCATGCTCTTGGTTTGAGAAAGCAGGGCGCCTGGACAGCATGGGAGGGGGTTCACAATAGGCGCATTACAGCGAACGACCTGATTTCATGTGACCAGTACAGATTAAGTTTATCATGCGTTCTGTGTATGACGTACTCCCTAGTCCGAAGGGGAAGGATAGAAGACGATTCTTGCAGCAGTTGTGGGGAGCGTGGCACTTTACAGCACGTTTTGTCATCCTGTAAGTCGACTTTGGCAGAAGGCAAATACAAGTGGAGACATGACAAGATTCTCAAGGTGATTGTGCATATTTTGGATCTAGAAAGAAGGAAGGTGGTTAGCAACACTAATATCATTTTGCAGAGAAGGTGCATTGGGGAGGAGGAAAGATGCAGGTGTGTTGACTACAGCGAGTGATTGGAAGATGATAGTGGATGTAGGGCCGTTGGCAGTATTCGCGAGCCATATAGTGATGACGACACTCCGGCCTGACTTGGTATTATGGTCAGATGGTACAAAGACGGTCATCATAGTAGAACTTACAGTACCATGGGAATCCCGAATGGTAGAGGCCAACGAGAGGAAAAGGCTTAAGTATGCAGAACTTTCCCATGATTGTTCAGTAGCTGGTTGGAAGTGTGTTTGTATGCCAGTCGAAGTAGGATGCAGAGGTTTCATCGGGAGCAGCATGTGGAGGTTGATGAAGTTCCTAGGTATCAGCACAGTGTCGAGGAAGAATTTGGTGCAGTCAGTGATGAGATCTGCTGAAGAGGCGTCGTCGTGGTTATGGTTACAGCGAGACAACAGGTGGCACTCCAAGTGATGACCGAAGCCTGATCAACTTCGGGGACCCGGCATCCGAGATGATTCTAGATTAGGGGTCGAAATTATCGATGAGGATGCATTCTAGCTGATGACAGCACTTGGAGAAACAGCACACAACAACAGTGTTTCAGGTAATTTTAGGCGAATCACAAAGTAGTGCTAAGTAGAAATCCATACGCCTTACATTTTATCGTCTGCAAAACACTAAAACAACCAAACGCGCGCCAACTAAACAATGCCGGAATTCCGAGAAGGCGACAAGCTTATGATTGACAAATCGAGTATCGCAACTGTACGTACTCCCAGTTGGAAGGACAAGCAAACAACTTCTTAAAAGTGAAGGCAACCTTTTTTCATGTCATTTTCACCAAAAATAAGGTTCGTTGATTATCCTAGACATCTTTTTCACTAAATTACAGCTTTTTGTAATTTAATTAATTACCCATCCTCTACTCCGGTAGTGACGTTTTGGGAGGCAACAATTTCGCGCCAATTTTTGTTCATATAGTCTGACTGTGAAAGCTGTAGAGCCAGTCATTGTTCTACCTTAGTTGTGATGTGTTCGGTCGTTGTTTGTTTTTGTTTACGAGTCAGTCAACATGCCACATTGTTGCTGCGTACCGGAATGTACTCATTGTCGTCTCAAGCGCGTTTTGGGAATCCGGCTTTGCATCGCTTTCCGGAGGATAACACACTTCACCGTCAGTACTTGGTCAGTTCAGGTAACGCACCTTTAACCGTCCACGCAACGTTCGAAGCAGTGGAGGGTTACCCAGTGTGCGGCAACCATTTTCTGTCGTCAGATTACGAGAGAGATATGTACGCTAAATTGACGAAGGTCCCTGTGAAACAACGCGTGAAGAAGGGTGCCATACCGTCGCTGCTGATTCCTGGCACTGGCCGTCGCCACCCCCGAAAAGTGCGTTTTTGAAGGGAGAAGCCTCGCGAGCTATGGCCACTGCAGTGACTGGAGGCACTTCATCTACTGTCACCGTTGCCTCCAAACGTACCCCCAGAGCATGCATTTCCGGGAACTAGTAGTGATTCGCCCTGTGCTGCAGTGCAGTAGTGGGGTGTAGGCGCACGTAGGCGCAGCCAACCACCTTTTGGCATTTGAACGTAGCGCCTACGCACCGTAAGTTACGTACAGTGCTCAAGGTGATATGGTAAGTAGGCGGCTGTAGGCGCCTCTAATTTTACCACTACAGCACTGCTGTGCTGTTGTCTCTAGCCCAGAGCCTGTAAGCAGCTCTGCAGCGATGTTGAGTAGTGGGAGTATACAAGCCCAGTTCGATACCCAGTGAAGAGGACAATTCGTCGTCCAATGAAAAGATCGGTGAGCCAAACTTCGATAAGTTAATTGTGGACTTGTCTTAAGTATTGTAGCTATCTAGAAGGTGCCATAAGTGTGGCGAGAGGGTCACACGGCGGGATGTTAGCAGTTTGGTTGCTCAATGTTAGCATGTCGCGGGGCACTCGGGCAAGTGAGACAGTTGTGCCTGTGGGTACTCTGCCTGATCATACTACTCGGGCTCAAACATATACCCACCCAGTGGCTGTCCGTGAAAAAATTCCTCGTCACCACTGCTATGAACAATGTCTCCGTTACTCACACGCATCACTACTCTACTGTCAATGTGATATGGGTCGCCGACTCTAGCCATTTTCAGATTAACACAAACTAAACAACCCCTAAATCCAACGTAATCGAGTTCTCCAACAACCTAGCTTGTCGTAAAATACTCTTCGATGGGAAGTGGTGACAATTTTAAAAAACAGTACGACAACAAAATAGTACAGATCCTCGTAGTAAACTCAACACAGAACCAAATTGTCGCGAAATTCTTGCCTCCCAAAATGTCACTTCCGGAGTAGAGTACGAGTAATTAATTAAATTACGAAAAGCTGTAATTTAATGAAAAATGTGTCTGGGATAATCAACGAACCTTATTTATTTTTGCTCAAAATGACATGAAAAAAGGTTGCCTGCGCCTTTAAACGGACCAATCTTCGTCGGCGGATTCTATATCCACGTTCATTCAAACAGAGACAAGCTCCAACTCAAGAAACGCGGCGAGACTGTCTAGCTGTGCTGTCTCAAGGTCAATTCAGTGCTCACTGGCGGGGAAGCCTTTATAAACATTTTTTAAGTTTTAATATTACAACTTCAAAGACTATTAGATTTCTAACTTGAATATTTGTTACGAAAGCTGAATGAAATTTACAATTGTTAAGCTTAAAATCAAACTATTAACAGACGCAAGCGTGTTTTTACAAAAGTTGCGTATTGTGGTTGAAAGTTTTAGACGCGTCGAGTTTTTTCGGCAAAATGATCGTTTTTACGGTTCACGTGAGAAAACAAGCCGAGGGATTTTGACGTAATTTCCAACTGGGTTAGCCCATGCCATAAACCTGAGACGAGTGTAGGATTCTCTATTTCCTCTCCACAAATTCTCCGTTTCTAGAAAATTTCTCAAATCACTGTTTTGAAAAGGATCTTCCTCCATTCCCAGCAAATGGATTTCTTACATTTTGATATGTTTCTGTATCACATGGTAATATTGTCATCTTCAAGTCAAATCAAGTCTAACTTGATTCCATCATATTCATTTTGCCATTTTTGTTCATCAAGCGGTTCCATACAACCTGCTATTAGTCAACAAACCTGACACTTACATTGGTCATTCTTCATGCGCAGTGGCCTTTGGCCCTAGCTTAATGCTGAGAATAGTCTGGCCTCTGATATCTTTTCAGCCCCAGTCTTAGAACCACTTTCTGCAACCTATCAAACTACGGGCTAGTTTTTCAATAAGGCCTTTATAACCGTTAAAATCATGTTACTGTTTTTTACGGAAACCACTTCTTGAGTTGGTTTCTGAGTGACTGTTCTGCAATTATAAATGAAAACTGTAAGTTCTAAGAACAGGTGTGTTAACGTAACTTTCGAAAAATACAGGTATTTGCGGCGCTAATTGTGTGTGTGTGTGTGTGTGTGTGTGTGTGTGTCTGTCTGTGTGTCTGTCTGTTTGTGTGTGTGTGTATGTGTGTGTATTACGCATTGTGTGTGTGTGTACTACGCAGTTACATCCCATTCGCCTGTGTATGCACATATTGTTACTGCTTTCAACTGTTTTTATAATAATTCATTTGTGCAATGTTTATCTGCTACCCAGATACTGTTTTGTTAATCCGATTTCTGAGTAGTGAGTGTTATCTGTAGTATTTATTTAGATCCGTGAAACATAATTTAAAAACTGAAAAGTTAAACTTGTTAAAGAATACAATTCAATATATTGGGTGATACGTCTTCCGTTCCACAAAAACGCTGTTTGGACGTTATTGTATGTTATGGCGAACATCTCACTTTTGCGTTTTGCCATATACCCAGATGTCCTACTATTTATCTGAAACTCGCGCTTTTCAATCCAACTGTTCCGGTTATTTTTTCATTTTCGAATCTTGACAACTATGCAATAGGTATTCAAAATAACTTTTGTCATGAATATTGTTATTTTCCGCAGTCCACTTTCTTTAGTACCATAACAATCCTAAAAACGTATTCCAATTTCTGTTGTTTACGGTAACACGCACTGCATGTATCGGGATCGCTAATATTTACTTTCTAAATAAATAAGTTTATTGATAAATTGCTATGGAATGCCTTACACTGCAAACCTTCATCTATCCACAGTACATTTCAAAGCTATATGTTTGGTTATTTTATCTATCAGAAAGCCTTTATTTGCAGTTTGGGATAGGTACGTGTAGTTGGAGTATTCATTTTATTACATTTTTCGCAGGTGAAGCTACTGTGACCATAAGGTTGTAATGCATGGGTATGTTTTACGAAGGATTGTGTGATCTTACTTTTCTCACAAGGAAACTGTTGTGTGTCGGGCTGTGCGGAAAGGCAGACCAGATCAGCGACGTACAAAGCTGGCTACGACCATGTGGCAGTGGCACCCAGTGTCAGACTCCAGTGCCATGGGAGGCTATACCTGCCCCACTTATTTCGGTGTTTCGTCGCCCATGTCCATAGTAGAGGGCTGACGTTTTACATACACGTGGCGGCGACGGTACAGCGCTCTGTTTGCCAGCACTAACTTCCCCTCGCCGCACGCGTTTTTTTGGCGTGGGGAACAGCTTACAAGGGAAGAATTCGCTCGCAGCAGGAGAAAAACGATTACGTTTGCTTTTGTACTTACACTCTGCAGAAACTCAAGTGAGTTCAGCTGGACTTTTACAGGGGTGCAGATATCGGTCGGATAGTAGTAGCGACCGGATAAAATTTTCAAGAATATGAGTGGGAGTGAGTTCTTTGTAGCCAAGATCTCTGAAACATAAAAAGTACGAAATGAAAGAGTCTTGTCACAGCACTGAGACCTTAATATCGCGTACACAGTAAGATGGATCATAGGCCGTTTCGGGGGGGGGGGGGNGTTTTTTTTAGTCCACCAATAGATTTTCTGTACAGAAGGTCTACGTCGTCGGTCCCCCTCTTTCGGGCCGCCTGTGCAACATACAACCGCGCTTTGCCCAATTCCCCGAGGATGTTGGTCCCCCCTTATGATATCTAGATCCGCCACTGTGAATACATATTTCACTCCCCAAGTTATAAATCCTGTGATTTTAGTTCATCTCTCCCATAAAGACCAATCACACATAAACGTTCTAGGTCTACTGGGCGACCTGGGGGTAGGGTGGGGTGTTGCGCTAACACGACAGCCCTGAAAACAGTATGCCGCTTTTTAATTAGCAAAGGTTACTGATCTTGTTGTAATGCACGTCCTGGAGCTAAACTCTATGAAAACATTGTACATGTAAGTGGAAACACCCCACCGCAACACTGAAACTTTCACCATACCTGTGTGAACTTGGCCTCTGCCCACACGATTGCGTTTCCATTTTGAACACGGAACTTTTTAAAATTTGCAACAAGTTTTTTTCCACAGGGAACGTTTTTTTTTTGGTTTCGTTTATCCGAACTCCACGGAAACACTTACACGAGCGAAAAACTCTACTGACATGAAAACGTATTGTTAATGTTTTCAAAAAGTTAATGAAACTAAATTTACGAAGTGATAAATATAAATTCGTTGTGTCGTTTTCCACGCCAGTACACGGACAACGGCGTCTTGTTTTCTAGTGTCGTTTTCATTCTTTGCACACCTGTTAACGGAAGACACAGAGCAAAATTTCGTTTTCAACTGAAAAGTAACCGTGGGACAAGGTTTATCATGGCCTCGCTAATCGTTACTTTACCTAGACTTTGTTCGGTCTCCACCCGTACTTCGCACAAAGTAAGTATTTCTGGGTTGTCGGTTTGAATCTGTATGTACACGTATTGTCCATAGACGCGAGACTCGCACGCGATTCTCCTGATTTCTCCCAGTCCCAAGGGCGCTTGTTGAAAATTGCATAAGTTGTTCTTGTCGTCAGGTGACGTCATGTTTTGACCATTGGTGGACGAAAACGTGTGATTGGAAACGAAGATCTTGAAATCGTGCAGTCGATCAGCTATGGTAAAAATTGAGAGGGCGTTAAAATATACAGTTGCAACGAATCAGATATACTTGTTAAACAACTAGCTAATTGTTAAATTTCGCATAACATTCAAATCTCCCCGAACTATCTTTATCCATATTATTCAAAGACTCACTGTTCCCTAAATATCTCTTATTCCAAACGTTATGGTCTAAATTGAGATTAGCCAGCTAGCTAACTGTGTATGGCAGTCTTGCACCTGAAGGCTAATTTAAGACACAATAATTGACTTTCACCGAGGACAACATGCTATTTTGGGAGTCTGAAAATAAAAAAATTGACCATGTTTTTAAAGTCAATAATTGTTTTACTGTATGATTACACCCGTTGCTTTTTTAGATCTCATCTTGAACATTCAAAACAAACAAAATTTGATCACGCTAATGTTCCTGTTGTTCGGATATCATGAGGTTCCTAGACGTTACGAGTGAAGTGAGTTCCATCAAAATTTTCTCTCAGCGTACCAAAGATTGTTATTTGCAGGGCAACAATGGCAATAACATTGAAAACGAATTTCATTTTTAATGGAGTGTGAGGCTTACTCAGACTTTAGAAATATTTTTCGGTCGCCATTCTTGTAATTTTCCCACTCTGCGTAGGTTCATCAACTTGCATAGTGATCAAAATGTTTCACACTTTAAAATTTATCTATTTAGCATTGAAGAAAGGGGCGACACTGTGTAATACTTCAGTATTTGTAGCTTTGTTCTTTGAGCTTGTGGACTTTCCTTTTTTGCCAAGTTTTAAGAAAAAGACAAGGAAGACAAGGTCACGTGACGGAATAAATGGCGGATTCTACAGGGTTTCTTCTTTCAGAAAATAAATACTTTTACTGGGTTAAAATCTACAGTTTACCCAATATTTGGCTCAATGCGCACTCTTGCTCTAAGATTCTTTATAACTTTAAAAGGGTGTTGTTGGGGAATCTCCTCCCAGCAACCTTTGAGCATCTCAAAAGTACGGAGGTCAAGTTGTGTATAGCGTGATAGTGAAAGCAAGCCCAATCTCAACAGGCAACTGACACACCACAGGTTGTCATTGTTGGTCTAGTTCATTGTCACTCCCTGTAACTGACTGTATCTGTGCTTCATTACTTGTTGCTGGGCCTAGCTAGGTGGCCACTGTATTATGACTTCTGAGGGTGGTATTTAATAAATGACACCGAAACATGTCAAGTTTTAAAACCGTTGTTGTTTTCGTGAATATATGCTGTTACTTGCTATCATGGAGATAGTGAAGCTGCGGTGCCTTGATGTGGGCTTGTCACCTTTACCTGGTGGTTTATATTTTGCAGTTATTCAAAAACAAATGTAACGTCAGAACTCGATTAAAATACGACTTCCGAGTTCGATGTCGTGCTCGTGTTGTAGTGGTAAAGCCAAGCTATGTGGAATGAGAGAGTTAGGGTTCAAACTTCGATGAATTAAGGAAAATTTTGAAAAATCTGAGACGAAGTTGACACAGTTGAGGTCAATATTCTCTTTTACTGACTCCAAAATACTGGTGTGCGGTCTATGCGAAATTTTCGCCAAAAACGCAAGAACACACAGGACATAACGAGATATCGTCCCGCGATTGACGAGACTGGTTATGTGTTCTCAAGTTGATAAAATAAGAATACTGTAGTCCAGGCCGGGAAATATATCAAACACAAGTAACGTCTTTAAAATTGCAAACGCTATTACCACAACAGTCCCCTCTGTTGGCGATTGTTACACTTATTATGGCGTAGACGTTCTGTAAATCGACCATCCACCATGGGTTATGTTCCGACTCCGTTTGTGTGCACGAACTGGAGGTTACATTGGAAACTATCCCGTCAACTGCTCGCGCGGCTGTCGCCGGGAAACCGTCCGCCGTAAAAGTGGACGATTGGAAAGCAGGCTTGGAGAGGGCTGAGTTATCTGTAAGAGGAAGTGACGTAATTTTAGAGTACAAACAAAAACAAGAAAACGTGTCAATGGTACGAACTTGAAAGTGAACACATTCACAAAACAATAGCACGTATTCTTTGGGAAAAACGATTTTGTCATGAAGCAGCTTTACATAAAATCCGGTTGAACACAACTTTGCAACCAAACCATTAACGTCCGTTGTTCTTAAATGCTCCACGAGCTAGGCAACTTTAAAATCAATGTTCTGTAGATAAACTGTGACATGTTACCCAGTAATAAAGGCTAGCAGGCTTCGGAAATTCCCAACGTTTGCAGACGCAATTAAACATCAAAAATAATAATTTAGGAGGGAATTTCTTTGTTTGATGACCGTGACAACGGATTTAAGAGAAATGGGACTTACAAGCTAAGCTATAACACTACAAAGAATGAATCTTTGTTTCGCCAAATCGAGGATTTTCTTAATGTCTCTGATTTTTGGAAAGCGTTCATTTGGAATAATCGTTACGGATCCTGGGGAGTGAAAATCCATTTTGGATTTACCTTTGGTAGGTACTTTCCTTAAATGAATAGTCAAAGGTTCAGAAAACCCATGAACGAAAATTGAGTATTAATATCCTCTGATACACAGAAATATAGACACACACGCATTGCAAGACTCTGACTTGAGCTGTTGGTGCCATTTAGCCTAACGTCGTTGCGTTTCGCACTCTCCGAGTCATTTGTCAGTGTTGGTTGAGATTATTGCTAACAGGTAGCTCTGCTGTGCGTGAGTTTGGAATCCTGCCTAATCCAAGATCACATGAATATTCATTAAGTCAATCAAGCGAAATGTTTTTTGCAGCGCCTCACCATCACCTACTTTCTCCTTAACTGGAAAAATGTTTCACAGAATCGGAGGAATGTGTGAATGGTTAATCATTTGTTGTTTGGTGAATATAATCGCCAATAATTGGAAGATTTTGGTTAAAATTAGTATTCTTTTATGAACATTTAATTTGACTTAGTGTAATACAAATTTTTATCACCGTGAACGTGATTACTGAAGTGCCATGGTGTACTCCAAGTTTACGCATACGTGTACGAGATCTTGAGATTAAGCAGGATTTAGGCACAGTAGCTCCGTATTCATAACCATGAGTGACGACTGTACTCTGCGGGTGTTCAATGGAATAGGACGAAATGGAATATGTATTCCAACCTCTCGTATGAAAACCTAAATTACCCGTATCAGATTGTCCTACCAGGTGGCAACAATTACCCCACGCTCGAGAAATTAGTAGCCTGCCAAAATCTGAGTTATTAACCTACAATGTGCCTCTAACGACGCACAGAAACGCCCACCCCCATGATATTCCCCTATAAAAGAGTGGGTTGTCCTCCTGTTTCTCATTTGTGTGATTGACGCGAGATTAATAATTTTCAATAAATCGGACTTCCAAACTCGACAGAGCTCAGTTTGCTTGGGATTCGACCTTTCGTGAAACAATCCATGCAACGCCATGGAATCTGGGGTCATAGGGTCAATAAGAGTTCTACAAACCAATGCCAAGAAACCATTCTATAAAGAAACGACCGCTGTACTCATTTAGACAGCACAGTAACGATAGTCTATGGAATGAATGAAACTTACTGTTATGAAAGCTGGCGTTTGCATATCTGGTGAATAATCCAAGCAAGAAGACCACGAAGAATGAACGGGGCAACGCCATTATGGCTGCAGACATTGTGACCCCGATTTCCAACGAATGTTCTTGGCACACAAGCCAGTTAAAAGTTCCAGAACACAAATAGTGTTAAATAATTTCAACAGCGCGGTACCCTCGTGCGAGCGGGGATTTGGTCATTTACCGTCCTGTTCTCGAAATTCGTTAGTTATCCTTTTCTTCACTGCTAAAGTGAACATAAAGAGTTGGCACAATCATCACAACGCTGACAAGCACAAAAATGTCTCAAATTTGCAGGCTATTACAAACTTCTGCAATTTTGAGAAAAAACAGGTTTATATTTTTGATATTTTCCAATTATAAATGCTAGTATAAAAATGTTTACAACTTTAGCAAAATTAAGTTTCTTTTGACGGTATTCGTCATCGACGTACTTGATGGACGTTGGACAAATCGCCGACGAGAAGTCGTGGAAAATACATATAGATTATTACATGGCGAAGTCGTTATCCCCCGATATCTAGAGCCCGATTGGATTTTGGAGAATTATCGCCTTTCTCGACTCGCCTCGGCTTTGTAACTACTTTCTATGTCATGACCTTCTAAGAAAAGCCGAGCTATTTTTGTCAAATAATGCTTATACTCAAAACCAATTGGTAATTTAAACAAAATAGAAATGATTAAATTAAGGTTTAGCAACTATTATAGCTTACTACACATTTTATCACGCCAAGCTTCGACCGGGAAAATATCGTCTGCTAAAGCAGGTTACCACTAGTAACTGACTATTGCTCAAGTCAAACGATCCCGACGACTCGATACCCTCATTCAAATTGGAGATCGGTGATTTACAAGTGAGAGAACACGAGAGAAAAATTTCACTGAATTAAAATATCGTTTTTATGGAAGTTATGCGTCTTATTTTTCATAGCGTATAAATGTCGATGCAATGCCCTTTGCTGAACATGCGATTGTTACGCGTGCTCATATTCGTGGCTAATATTGTGGTATAAAACATAATATTCTTGCTATGACATCGCACACAGAAATACTATGCATTTCTAGGTCAATGTTGGACCTCGTTGTCTTCAAACTTGATATTCACAGTTTTGCAAATATTGCATTGACAACCACCTTGAGCCAGAGTTTAGCAGACAAACTGGCAATTAGGCCTGTAAAAAATATTAAACCCAGCCGCAAAGCGCCTACAGCCGCGCAACGTACCAGTGACTACTGGCAAATCACACCTGTAACAACCTTCGCCGCCGAGATAATAACTCTTAGGCTGTCTCTTGTGAGCCAATTCATTCATGAATGTTGTTTTGGAGAAAATACACATCGAATTTTCTGGTCATGCAAAATTTTCTCCACTACAATGGCAATGTGGCCTACATATCTACATGTTTAAATCAACCAAAAACTACGGGAAATCACGAAAATTGTCTACATGATTATTTCTTAAAAGTGCTTTTGCCATTTGGTGATTGTAAAATCTGAATCAAAATAACAAGCAATACTGCCACGACATATTTTGCTAAAACGTTCGCCATTTTCAAGATATATCGCATATCTGATGGTATTTTACATCCATTCCAAAAGAATGTCATTTCTTGTTCAAATTTTACTGATTAAATTTGATTCGTGATTAACATGGACGATGGTCGGTTCCTAATTTGGATCTAAGTAGATTGACAAGTTGCTGTCGGAATTCGAAACTACAAGTTTTTACTCGAAATATCCATGTTTTAAGTGATATTAAACATGCGACATAAATTGTAGCTTGGGGTCATCAAGTAACAATTGGCACACAAATCCAGGTTCGGTTGGCTGGGCTAGGGTGAGAGTTAGCGTTAGGGTTAGGGTTGGGGTTAGGGTTAGGGTTATGGTTAGAGTCGTTATTATAAGGCTTTGGGTGAAGGTTAGGTTTTAGGTTAGGATTAGGGGTAAGGTTGGGAATGGGGTTGGGTTAGAGTTAGATAAAGCGTTAAGCTTAGGGTTAATGTTAGGGTTACGGTTAAGATTAGGATTACGGTTAGGGTTAGGGTTAGGTTAGGGTTAGGGTTAAGGTTATGGGTAAACGTTCAGCTTAGGGTGAGGGTTAGGGTTAGGGTTAGGGTTAGCGTTAGGTTTAGGGATAGGGGTAAATATTTAGCTT
>NMRA01000769.1:0-12843 GCA_002633005.1 Phoronis australis
CCCCGCCACTGAAACTGTCTGGCAGTGGATAATTTTGATACAGTGAATTGAGTAGAATTAAAAAATATACAAAAGTACTCAAAAGCATGCGCACATACAAAGACATACAACTTAATTTACTGTATGAATGAAGCATAAGATAAGATCCTATATGAAAACACTGGAGTAAGATTTTCCCCTGATGTTCTTTTTAGTTTGATAGATGTTACACCATTCTTTATTAAAACGACTCTTTAGAGCAATTCAAACTTGTTGAAGAGGCTTTTTAAACTTCTCAAAGGGTTGCGACACTGAACTGCATGAAGCAGCTTGAAGTCTGGTGAATTATCGTTCAGTTGAAAAGTGTGATGCTGTCCCTGTTGTCAATAATATAAAATAAAAAGTCGTCGGTTCTTGGCCTCAAAATTGAAAATTCAACTATGGTTGCTTCATCCTTTGATTCTGATGTTCTCTTCAAATGAGATATTGTCCCTTTTACCGATAAATTTCCACGACTGCCCCCCACGGAAAACATGTACTGACTATGTCAACAGACATTTCAGTGGATTTTAAGGGGGCGTGATTATATGTTAACATACTCAAATTTCTTAAGATTTGACTGTATTGCTGAAAATCCTATCTTCCCAATGTAGCTGTACATGTTTCAGCTTGTCGTTAAATCAAAAACTTCTGCAACTTGACAAAAAGTTAAACTTAGCCAAGCTTTGAAGCTGACGCCCGGCCTGCACTCAAGAAAATACCCCTGTCAACCCCTGATTGTCTGAGATATAAGCACGAACTACACTCTTTCTTTGCTCATTAATAAGACACTGTACCTGCCCAAGTAACATGAATGCAGCCATTCATCTTTATCGTTCCGCTTGCTCCCTTTGCGCGTATTGGGGCCATGCGCCTTAATGGTGTTTATGCGATGCAAAATGGCAAACATTGACATACATTTAGTCAAATGAAAAGTACAGACACTTGATGAAAAAATAAAATAAAAACATCCCGTTTACGAAAGGCACCTGGACCAACAAGTGAATTGAAACACACGGGTCTACACTGTACGTGCAAAGCATTAGAACAGAATTATTTCATTTGGACAACAGCATCATTCGGCGTGAACAGGTGTTTTGGCCTGTTTTTGGACGCGCACATATATGAACGGCAATCGTTAAGTTAGGTGTAAAGTGTGAAGCGGAGAAACTGCGCTAACAGGGCGTAAGACTGCCATTGCGGGTGTTGTCTTGAATGTTGGTTCCACACTGAGGTTGATCTCAGACAAACCTTTCTCACCTAAATTTAAAAATTAAGGGTCCCCAAAACCTGAACTTTTGAACTTCGATTTCCTACAACTTTTACTTACAAACTGCTAGACAAACTTGAACTCATACCTAGATGAATTGCCGAAGAGGTCCTTGCTGAAAAATGCAGACTTCAACGAAAACCTTGCAACTAAACGTGTAGAAAAATGAAGAGTTGTAGTTTCATTTAATTTGATAACTGTGTGTGAATTGAAGCAACATGGGAATGATTCGTTGCTATTGATTTGTATGTTTGCACATCTGAAAATATCGACGAAAGTCTACGATTCACGAATGACTATTTCTAATTACTTACAAACTGGAGACTCATTTGCAAACCTGAAACATTTTTAACTTGCAAACATGTCATTATAATCCTTACGTCGTCCGCATATAGCGCAAATCAACAAAAACGCGAAGGACCCACTAACCCCCTGTGCCAGACACGCAAGCGTTTTGTCAACTTGCATGAAACATTGCGAATTGGTGCTTGGACTTAAACTAATCGTGCATTTCTCCAAATTTGGTGATTTCTAGTTCCCAATTGCGGTCCAGATGATAGTACACTGGAGCTAGAATGTAATGGCACTGCAATCTTTTCCACCTCGTAATTATAGTCACTGCTTTGTATTATCTAATAAATCAGGTCTCTCGTACTTCATGCAAAGGGGACTTGGGCACTGACAAATGGTGCGTCGATTTATGTTGCAGTCAAAACGCTGACGGCATGTTGGTCTTCCCCAAATTTCTTCTCAACCGTGTTATGTCCAAAAGTGGCCACAGCCTTACAAAATCCTGCTTGGTAGTATTTGGCATCCAGTTTTCCTTTCACTTGGAACACAAATATTTATTTACTTTGAAAATTTTAATAAAACGTGAAGTTTGCAAGAAAGGTAATGAGATGCTTAGAAATATCCCCTGAAACCTCTGGTTCGCTTGGTACTTTAAATCAATGGAAACAGTAGATTTTGAAGTTGATCCTCTAGGTTTTTGAAGTTCTTTAATAATTTTTTAAAATAAAATTTAAAAAATTCTTACCTCATGTCTTGCTCTCTGGCCCACGGGGTCTAATCTCTAAGTACAGATGCACTCAAATCTTTTTTACCCTGTTTATCTGGCTAAAAACGACGTTCAAGTTGGTGGGCATTATTGACGTGAAGTCGCAACTTATGAGATGAACAACTCGAGTTGAAGGCAATGAGTACACTAGCGCTACTTTCGAGTGCACAACTTACGGTATGGTCAACTAGAGTGGAAGGCGATGAGTACACTGTCTTGCGCTACTTTAGAATGCACAATTTACGGTATGGTCAACTCGAGTGGAAGGCGATGAGTACACTGTCTTGCGCTGCTTTAGAATGCACAATTTACGGTATGGTCAACTCCAGAGACTGATGATTTAGATGTCATTGTTGTTGACAGAAATAGTATCATATCGCAGAAAGGAATATTATGAAATTCTTATTAGAGTGGAAGGCATAATTTCATTGAAAACATCGATTCTGACTGCGGTGTTAATACAACTCTCTCAGAACTTTCTCACCAGTAAATTACTGAATATGTCTGAGTCATGCCATAACACAATATTGTTATCGCACCATTGCAATCCAATGAAAGAGCCACTGAAGTGTCCTCTTAAATTCCGANATCGGCGAACACATGATCGCGCAAGTTGCTGCTTGGCTGCCAGTACAAGAACTTGGTGAGGAACCGAATGTCATCATTGCTTTCAACAGGGAAGCTCGGGAATGGCCTCCTGGAGTAGCCCAAGCATTGTGCCGTCAGCAATGGCGTGATCTTGGCGGTATTAATGCCATCATTGTAGCAACTGATGGATCCTTCGATGGTGAAACTAATCGTGCGGGATGGGGCTATCAAATACGCTGTGCTAACAACGTCATTGCGGAAGGTAGTGGCTGCCACCATATATCCACAAGCAGTACGCGGATGGAGTTTGAGGCTATACAACGAGCCCTAACCAAGCTGTCACTCCTAGACCTGGAGAATCACACCATTATCTTTGCCACCGATTCCATGGCAGTGTTGATGAAAGTTCAATCTGGAAACCTCCCAGCCAACTGGGGTGTCTTCCGATCACGCCACCCTCATCATGTGGTGATCTGGTCTTTCGTACCTGGCCACGCCGGTGTCTTGATTAATGAGCGTGCAGATTACCTCGCTGGCTCATGCACCACCAACCAACCCCTCTACTTATATTCGGCTGACGTTAAGCTGCTGGCTCGCAAACGCAACCACGAGCAGACTGCATCCCAGCTGGCTGAGTTCAATGATGGCAGCCGCCTGCTCGAAGCCGGTATTATTTATGGCCATGCTGCGAAGAGTCACAAGAAGGGCCGTGCCAGAGTGCTATCTAATCAAATGCTTACAGGCAACGTCAGCCCTGGAGTTCTGCGCCTTCTGCTGTCACGGGGATGGTCTGGGGAGGGGATTAATGCACCAGCATATCCCCAATGATCCTGTCCGTGACAGGTATTACAGGTATTACAGGGGACCGGTGCTCCAACTTTTGGGACTCCTACAGTGTATACTGGATGGTTGCATCTAAGAGCGGGTTGGTCTGACCTAAAATGGATTGGCTGGTGGTCAAATACATAACAGGCTCTACACGTTTAAAGCGAGTCTCTGAGGCGGTCAGGCCGTCGTGTTTGATCTCCGACCAACTGTATATACCACTGGCCAATGTATCGGTTCCAACCAACCATTTCTTTGTGATTTCATCACGTTTTGAAGTCCGGACATCACGTTTGATTTACAGGACATTTGGTTCTGTAGTCCAACCGAATGTCCGGGCAAACGGTTTTGAAATCCGACCAATAGCCGATATTTCCATGAATAAGGTTTTGGATGAAGTCATACAAACTGCAAAACAAGCATTTTTTACAGATTTTATAGTCACGATTTTGAGGCGTTGATCCAGGTGTTTCATTCTGCAAGATTCAGAAAACGTTATTTTTTGCTTTGACAGTGGACAGTGAGAAAGTGATTTGCCGAAGCAAATGTGGACTTCACGAGTGATGACATTTGACAGTGGACTGTGAGAAAGTGATTTGACGAAGCAAATGTGGACTTCACGAGTGATGACATTTGGCCAAAAGACACTGTATCTCACCTTGAGTGTTTCTACTTGTCGTACGTTAGAGGTCGTATAGGTTCTCCAAATGTTATTGTTTTGTAGAACTGATTCATACCATTGAAAATATCGACTTTCCAATCGCAAAACTTCTTCACTAAATCTCTTATGTCCAGCATGTCACAATCTCATGGGTTCAGTCTCGTTCTTGTCGTGCTTTGTTAAATACACTACATCAATCATACGGTACATTATGTTCCGCAGCAAACCTTCATGTAACCCAGCATCTCCACATGTACACTGTGCTGTATGTTTCTACACCACTCCCTCGTGTAACGCAGTATCACCAGAGTACACTGCACATGTATGTTCTACACCACCCCCTCGTGTAACCCAGCATCACCAGTGTACACTGTATGTTCTACAGCACTCCTTCTTGTAACCCAGCATCACCAGTATACACTGTATGTTCTACACTAATCCTTCGTGTAACCCAGCCTCGTCGCGTGTACACTGTACACTGTATGATCTACAGCACTCCCTCGTGTAACCCCAGCATCTCCAGTGTACACTGTATGTTCTACACCACTCGTTCGTGTAACCCAGCCTCATCGCGTGTACACTGTATACTCTATGTTCTACAGCACTCCTTGTAACCCAGCATCACCAGCGTACATGTACATTGTACGTTCTACACCACTCCTTCGTGTAACCCACCACTAGGGTTCATCATAATTTTACTGTCATTTTCGTACTAACCGTGCCTTGAATAAAACATTACACCAATCATACGATACATTATGTTCCATAGCAAACCTTCGTGTAACCCAGCATCACCACGAGCCATTGACGAAATACATGTATATAAAGTCGAGTCCCTCCATTTAACTGCTGCCAATAATTTCACAAAAAGCAGAAAGTAGTATGTTCATGTCTACGTAACATCACTAAGTGACACGTTTTTTGCCTCATAATATCGATACAATTATTTAAGTTCACCAAATTCAAGCTGAAAAGAATTCAACTTGATGCCGGAATATCTTGCATAAAATAGATTAATTACAAGTGGGTGCCTGCTTCACTAAAAACCTTAAAATCGAGAAATATATCACCAAGATGGTATTTTTTATGTTTCAAAAGTTCAGGTTGATGGCCTTTTTTCTGTTGTTTAAACAAAAGATGGCGCTATGTGAGTCTCGATGGTGTTCATGTGTCGGTGAGGTTGACTTCACTTGTAAACATTGCATTTATATTTATTACCCAAGTTCAAAAGCATGACTTCAGTAGAGCAAAAACTGTTAATTTTAGATCAATAAAACGAGAAACAAAATCAAGGAGTGGAATCCTCGCTTTCCTAGGTTTTTACAAACTCGCAAGGGATTAACAGACTATTTCGTTTGCTCAGTTGCAGTTGATTCGGCGAATTTAGTTGGTCAAGGTGAATGCGCTTTTGATTATTTTTATCATTTGTTTTTATTCGGACCTAGGCGGATATATTCGTGTAGAAGGTGTTGGGCATCCTGACTAGCTTAGCAGCATTTTGCCTCACTCTTAACGTAAAAAATACAAATGACAAATCTGATTGAAAAATTTCACCATCATACAGGTAGTGTGCGCTTTGTAAAAATACAAACTAGGTGTCGAACACACCTTGGTGCGTCGTCAAATACTCGTGAGCTATCATTCATAAACTGAGTAAACAACGTGTTTAAGTTTGCAGTCGACTAAATTAAAAAATTTCTTGCGCTTTGGCGTTGCGACACTCGTAATTTTCGTTCGACAAAAACGCCGTAGGTTAGTTTCTTCGGTTGCTGCAATCATTTCACTCGTTCTTTTACCAGACCCAGATTTTTTGCTATCAAGTTGTCACTTTTCTTTCTCCAACACTGACAACTATGACAGGAAGTGATCTAAGTAAGATTGACTATTTGTCAGGAACTAAGTTATATTTTTATTTTTCACAGTGCAGACTCTTTAGCAACATAACAATCGTGAAATAAGTGGCAGTGTCTCTTGTTTACAGTAATGAAAATTATGGCTGTTTTCATAATTTATTAAGAAGTTAGTTTATTTTTATGATTACGGTTGTCAACAGTGTCTTCGCTTTCCTCACCCTTCCAAAGTCATATTATTGAAACATTATAATATGTAAATTTAGTGTGGAAGTTTTTAAAAAGTCATACAGGTATAGACTACACAAAAGACGTAACTGACTCTCGTCTTTGAGTTTGTAGTCCAGTTAACAATCATGTATTTATTCAAGAACTGATTTTCCAGTAACTAAGCTAAAAAGAACATCGTGAGGGGTGCGCTCTCTGCGGGCGCCAAATACCGACCCTGGGTGTCCTTTGATGAAGCTGCTTTATAAATCTTCAATAAATCACAGATTCTGGATTCCCAAGTTGCACATCCTGCACCAATCTGAAGTAAAACTGAAGCTTGATGTTTCCACTCAATTTGACCCCCGGTAAAGAAATTGCACGCCATTCATATTCTCCACCACCGTAAAGTCCGAACGCTTCCGGTTTGTGCATACAGTATTGACGTTTTATGAAGTCAAACACGAAATTGTCTGCAGCTGCATTCCACCATAGATTATAGACTATAGTCTATGATTCCACACATTGTGTATGTCCAATATAATTCAACCTAGGCAAAATGATTGTGACTCGTACTAACAAATCAAGTCTCTCGTACTTCATGGGTAGGTGACTTGGGCACTGACAAACGCTACGTCGAGTTATGTTGCAGTCAAAACGCTGACGGCATGTTGGTCTTCCCCTCATTTCTTCTCAAACGTGTTATGTCCAAAAGGGGCCACAGCCTTACAAAATCCTGTTTGGCAGTATTTGGCATCCAGTTTTTATTTCAATTTGAACACAAATATTTATTTGCTTTGAAAATTTGAATAAAACGTGAAGTATGCAAGAAAGGTAATGAGATGCTTAGAAATATCCCCCGAAACCTCTGGTTCGCTTGGTACTTTAAATCAATGGAAACAGTGGATTTTGAAGTTGATCATCTAGATTTTGGAAGTTCTTTAATCATTAAATTTAAAAAATTCTAACCTCATGTCTTGGACTCAGGCCCACGGGGTCTAATCTCTAAGTGCAGATGTTCTGACTATGTCAACAGACATTTCAGTGGATTTTAAGGGGGCGTGATTATATGTTAACATTCTCAAATTTCTTAAGATTTGACTGTATTGCTGAAAATTCCACCTTCACAATGTAGCTGCACGTGTTTCAGCTTGTCGTTAAATCAAAAACTTCTGCAACTTGACAAAAAGTTGAAATTAGCCGAGCTTTGCCGATGACGCCCGGCCTGCGCTCATGAAAATACTCTCACTGTTTAAAATGATTACTCATTGATAATACACTGTACCTGCACAACTACCATGAATGCAGCCATTCATCTTTACCGTTCCGCTTTCTGCCTGTGCACGTATTAAGGGCCATGCACCTTGAATGGATTTGCTTTTGCGATGCAAAATTACAGACGTCGACGTACAGTACATTCAGACAAATAAAAGTACTGACACTTGATGAAAAAATAAAACCAAATAAAAACATTCCGTTTAGGAAAAGCACCTGGACCGACAAATGAATTTAATACGCTTGTGTCTACGTGCAAGGCATTTGAACAGAATGATGTCCTTTGGACAACCGAATCATTACGCGTGTACAGGTGTTTTGGCCTAAAAACGCACATGTATGAACAGCAATCGTAAAGTGCGAAGCGGAGAAACGGCGCTAACATACATGTAGCGTAAGACTGCCATCGCAGGTGTTGAATGTTGGCTCCACACTGAGGTTAATCTCAAAACACTCTTTTTCACCTAAATTGCAAACAATTTCGGGGCCCCAAACCCAGCTTTGAGAACCTCGATTTTCTACAACTTTTACTTACAAGCTGCTAGACAAATTTGAGCGCATACCTAGATGGATTGCCGAAGAGCTCCTTGCTGAAAAATGCAGACTTCAACAAAAACCTTGCAACTAAACGTGTAGAAAAATGGAAAGTGTTGTAGTTTCTTTTAATTTGATAACTGTGTGTGATTTGAAGCAACATGGGAATGATTCGTTGCTCATTGATTTGCATGTTTACGCTTCTGCGAATATCGACGAATGTGTACGATTCACCAATGACTATTTCCAATTATTAACAAATTGGAGACTCATTTGCAAGCCTTCGATTCATGTATAACTATTTCCAAGTACTCATTTGCAAACCTGAAACATTTTCAACTTGCATACACGTCATTATAATCCTGACGTCATCTGCATATAGCGCAAATCAACAAAACGCACAGCACGCTTGCAATTCTGTAGCTTCTGATAGATTTCAATCAGCCGACATGGATAGGAGTAAATTGGAAACATTTCCTTAGCGAGACTTGACGGTTCCGTAACATATTGTTAAACGATGACGCGTGTTTACTTTAAAATTCATTGTTTACTCAAAAGTACTGAAAATGTACCAATCGTGAAAAGAAAAACACTTGGCGGATGATCGATTACTAGTACATGTGGAATATTTGAGCATTCTTCTTTGAACAAACAAATTACATTGCATTTTTATCATCTCGGTTTTCTTCTTGCACTTCTCTGACCCATGCGATTACATTTGTTTAGACGTTGTTGGATATAATGTTGCGCTTAACTTTATTTTGCTGAACTAATAGTAGTAGATCTCATTAAATGGATATCTTCTCAATGCAAATAGCAGAAAATTGAGAGAGTGCTTTGTGTGAGGGCGCGGACTCGTCGTTTTTCCGTAACCCGAGTTTTCTGGGTTCCGAAAAAACTGCAGTGAGTCGTCAAGCGTTCGTGAGCTTTTAGTCAAACACCTTGTTAAAGGGGCATTTCTTCCATACTCACCGCTGACTTGGAAACTGACCCAAAAATATTCTTCAACGTAGTGCTTCCGTTTTGACAATTAGGGAGACCCTCCCAAGTCAGTTTCAAGTAATCGGTTAATGGATTTAGAAACAAATGCCTATAATCTGGAGGTGAAAACTATTCCACGTGTGTTCCATGATTAATTCTACCTAGGACCCAATAACCCCCTGTGCCAGACCATCAAACAAGTGTTCTGTCAACTCTCATAAAACGAATTGGTGATTGGAATTAAATTAATCCAGCATCTGGCAATTATTCTACAAATTTGGTGATTGCTAGTCCCCAATTGGGGTTCAGATGATGGTACACTGGAGCTAGGCTGTAATGGCACTGCAATCTTTTCCACCTCGTAATTATAGTCACTGCTTTGTACTATCTAACAAATCAAGTCTCTCGTACTTCATGCGTAGGGGACTTGGGCACTGACAAATGGTGCGTCGAGTTATGTTGCAGTCAAAACGCTGACGGCATTTTGGTCTTTCCCACATTTTGTCTCAAACGTGTTAGGTCCAAAAATGGCAACAGTCTTACAAAATACTGCTTGGCAGTTTTTGGCATCCAGTTTTTATTTCAATTTGAACACAAATAATACTTTGAGAATTTGAATAAAACGTGAAGTATGCAAGAAAGGTAATGAGATGCTTAGAAATATCCCCTGAAACCTCTGGATCGCTTGGTACTTTAAATCAATGGAAGCAGTGAATTTTGAAGTTGATCATCTAGATTTTTGAAATTCTTTTATCATTTCTTTAAAATAAAATTTAAAAAATTCTCACGTCATGTCTTGCACTCTGGCCAGCGGGGTCTAATCTCTAAGTACAGATCTACTCAACTCTTTCATCCTGTTTATCTGGCTAAAAACGAAGTTCAAGTAGGTGGGCATTATTGGCGTGAAATCGCAGCTTATGGGAAGACCAACTCGAGCTGAAGGCAATGAGTACACTTGTACTACTTTCGAGTGCACAATTTATGTGATCGTCAACTCGAGTGGAAAGGAATGAGTACACTTGCACTACTTTAGAATGCACAATATTATGTTGTATTTTTCAGTTTCGACACTCCCGTTCATACTGCGGTCCTTATGATTTTCCCTTTTATTGGCAATTCCATTTTTAATCCATTACAATGTACTTCTTCAGATTATTTCATAACAAGTAAGCTCTGTGCCTTTGTTTCGTGTAACATCAAGCAAGCCTACATATCATGTTGGAACAAAAATGTACTTTTAGACTGTGGGTGGTCCTGTTATTAGTAATTACCTCTGTGAAAGAAAACAATCCAAACATTACACTAATCACGTGATCATAACGCGGACCAGTGATATCACATATTGTTTTGTAACTCAGCAAAAATATTCTAGTCTCAGATTACGACATTAAATTACCGTGGAACACCAAAAATATCAACATCCCATAAATGACTTAACACGTTGCTCGAAAAGGTGTTTGTGAGCGTATTATCATGATGGAGTAACTAACGTGAAACCTACTTTGAGTTTTGAGGTCGTATAGGTTCTCCAAATGTTATTGTTCTGTAGAACTGTTTTATACCATTGAAAATATCGACTTTCCAATCGCAAAACTTCTTCACTAAATCTCTTATGTCCAGCATGTCATAATCTCATGGGTTCAGTCTCGTTCTTGCCGTGCTTTGTTAAATACATTACATCAATCATACGGTACATTATGTTCCGCAGCAAACCTTCATGTAACCCAGCATCTCCACATCTACACTGTGCTGTATGTTTCTACACCACTCCCTCGTGTAAAGCAGCATCACCAGTGTACACTGTACATGTATGTTCTACACCACTCCTTCGTGTAACCCAGCCTCATCGAGTGTACACTGTACACTGTATGTTCTACAGCACTCCTTGTAACCCAGCATCACCAGTGTGCACTGTATGTTCTACACCACTCCTTCGTGTAACCCAGCCTCATCGCGTGTACACTGTACACTGTATGTTCTACACCACTCTTTCGTGTAACCCAGCCTCATCGCGTGTACACTGTACACTCTATGTTCTACAGCACTCCTTGTAACCCAGCATCACCAGTGTACATGTACATTGTACGTTCTACACCACTCCTTCGTGTAACCCACCACTAGGGTTCATCATCATTTTACTGTCATTCTCGTACTAACAGTGCCTTGATTAAAACATTACACCAATCATACGATACATTATGTTCCATAGCAAACCTTCGTGTAACCCAGCATCACCAGTGTACAGTCATGTGCGTTCTAAACCNAAATACTGTTGCTTTACGGTTTGTTCGTACTGTGTAACACCCCTAAAATAGACTAAGCTGTAGAGATACTCACTTTAAGGTTGTAGTTGCGCCTTATTGTCAAGGAAAGCTTATGTCCGTGAAAATAAACACTGGGAAACGCGGTGTGAATTCCACCCGTGAATCAATGAGTCGAGCTCTGGCATACATGTATATCACATAATTTCTACCTGTTCTGCGATTTTCTTATTCCATTTTTGTCCCCCTCTTGCTAATATATGGACTGTAGTTTCTCATTTATTCCGTTTTGATTTGAAAAATGTCAATCTTTTTGAAAAATATTTGTAACTTCTCAGGTAATTCCCCTCTGCCTATAAGCTAACTTCAACAAAGTTTTTGGGGCAACAGACATTCCAGCTAATATCACTCAATCAGTGGTCACGCAATCCTTGCGTATTTTTGAATGGTGAAAATAATCCAAAACCCCTTTGTCGCTCTGACTTCACACCTATGTTGGCGCCCCTAATAGAGGTCATCAAAATTCGCGAAAGGGCGAGTTAACCGAGTTATCATCCATTTTTGGGACATTATGTTTCTACAAAAAACAATGACTCGACTTCCTACAGTACAAATCGGTTCGCCTGTCAGGCTCTAGTCCCACTAGACTTTCCACACAGGAGTGTTGTACATTTCTATGTACATTGCTTTTTTTCTCAAACTGGTCCATGGACTATTGTGATGAGCAACTTGTTCACTGTCAACCTCAGAAACACAGGAGACAAAGAGGTCACGTGCAACTGTGGGTTCATTCCACCAACCTTTAGGTGCTGCTGCTGGTGAGGCCGAAAGCAATCATATGCCTATAGACAGTATTTGCTGTATTTGCGTTTAAAAACCCAGGTCGAGTCAGCGTTTACATGAATGCCAGCAGGAACTGTAAGAAATTCGAAACGAATACACACCATGATTGATATTTACATGTATATGAAAGGCGGTATGGATTGAAGAGGGCGAAAGGCCCAAAATACTTTTGTGTACTTTAAAAAGCAAACTATACACCTGTGATGATTACTTAACTAATTCATAATAAAAATGAAAAACATTCCCTCAACTATCACCGATACGTGGTGTTGCCTAAAGGCAATAAATCAAGGTCATTCTTAAAATATTAGAGAAATTTCTTACTAAATATTAGTAAAAAAGCTTTTGTAAGCTTCTAATGGTGAAACGATGAAGTCTGTTCCGAATATCTGATTCTTGATAATCAGAAGGTGTTCCTAAGAGACAGATATGTTGGGGATATACAAGGGTATTTATGATATTATGCATGATGC
>NMRA01000769.1:13652-74375 GCA_002633005.1 Phoronis australis
GTCAGCGTTTACATGAATGCCAACAGAAACTGTAAGAAATTCGAAACGAATACACGCCATGATTAATACTTATATGAAAGGCGGTATGGATTGAAGAGGGCGAAAGGCCTAAAAATTCTTTTGTGGGCTTCAAAAAGCAAACTATACACCTGTGATGATTACTTAACTAGTTCATAATAAAAATGAAAAACATTCCCTCAACTGTCACCGATTCGTGGTGATGCCTAAAGGCAATAAATCAAGGACATACTTAAAATATTAGAGAAATTTCTTACTAAATATTAGTAAAAAAGCTTTTGTCAGCTTCTAATGCTGAAAGGATGAAGTCTGTTCTGACTATCTGATTCATGATAATCAGAAGGTGTTCCTAAGAGACAGATATGTTGGGGATATACAAGGGTATTTATGATATTATGCATGATGCAGAAGACATTAATGATCTTCTTATGATGGGTAGAGTTCAGTAACGCTAGAACCTCGCTAAAAGAGCAAACTTCGGGAGATTGCTTGAGATATTGCCATGTATTTAAAATTGAAAACACGTCAGTGCGGATAGATTCTAGCGAGGTTCTCAAGTACTTGTAGGTAATAGGGTTGCTGTATGCGAGACTTCATGTCTTCTGCAAACCTTGATACTCATGTAAATTATTGTGGCAATAAATTGCGGCAAACCCCGATGTAAGCAATTTAATCTAGTATTTTTGGAATTGTTAGATCCTATGTCAAAATGCCTGTGCTCAATGCTCTTACATTTTTAACTAAGCCGTAGAGGAACTGCCAAGAGACAAGCACAATCAAATAGTACCAACAAAAGGACTGCTTTGAAGCTACGAAAATAACTATGCAGTGTTTTGGTTGACTATTTTCGGCGATTTGGAAATGTACGGTTTAATGAAAAATATACAAGGTAATTGGTGGCGAGAAGTGTTGTCTTGTTGTGGGCTGTTTGATTTATTTCATGGTGACAATAATGAATACTTTAATTGCAACTGTTCAACTGTTTCCGATAAAACTTCATGTTGACAATTGAAATAGACTCAAGTTACCTCCTGCACCTCATAGACAGGCGTTTATGCATGATATTTGTTCAAGTCAGTGCTTGTCCATGAGTGCACGGGTGTATGGATTGCGGCTATGCTTTTACGACTGCTAAGATCTAACCATCGGAGCAATCGATGAGATTCGATATTTGTTTATTATCTTCGCGACTTCTGTCTTTATATTAACTTCCATTTAAGGAAGTTCTAGTATGCACGTATCTATGTCTATGCTAGTCATTTAATCGAAGCTTTCCGTTCAGGTACTGGAGATGGAGCAGATCGTGAAATTTATTTACCACTATTCCATCGTAGTTTCGTTGATGTACGCCGAAAAATATCACAGGGCGTAGGTCCAGTACCATAAAACATCAAATTCATTAAAGAACTTTTTGTGTTAATTTAAAAAGTTTTCCACTCTGAAAAATGCCAAACATTTGACTCAAGTTACAGAAATCGAGATCAAGTTTTGGTCCTGTTTCATGCAACGTGGCCCAGTGCATCCTTGACTAACTACTAAAGACCCTCATATACATAAACCTGTTAACACGGGCGTTTTTACTGTGATTCAAGTTGTTGACCGCACCTGGCGACGTCATTTCATTGTGATTTAATGACACTTATGTTTAAATTATTAAATAATATCCAATTTGAAATGCCTTACAGACGTTAAATTCTTTGGACAATTTAATCACCCTTGGCTTGATGCATCTCGTAGTGTTTAATCAATGCTGATATCAACCTAGGGATTGCTTGATTTTTATATAATAAAAAGTAACGAATCATTACTAAAATCTATTGTATTGCAGCATCGAGGCTTTCAAATCATAACTTCTCGGTTGTTCAGTTCTTTGGAGTTGAAACGTGCTAGTTTATTGTATTCAAAATGAATAAATTTTAATGCAAACCAGTTTGGACCTACTTGATGATTATTATGACGGTAAATACAATATTAAGCGGAAGTAATAAAGTAATTTATCAACAAGTTAAATTTAGAAATTGTCAGTCACTTGGCAAAGCATACAGGTATAAATTCATGCATAGTAATTTTGAGATTTTCATAAGGTCTTGTGTTGGTCAGATTAATTGATTTATCTCAAATATGTGCTACTGCACTCGTAACTATTTCTGTGCGTTGAATTTTGTTTCGTTTTAGGAACACTTGTTAAGAGTGAAATCTGATGCACCGCCAACTGGTAAGTAGGATTGAGGTTTCATAGCGTGAATCTGACTCACATCCGTGACCTATACTTGGAATACCTTCTGTAGACCTATTTTCTCTCGAAAAAAGCAAGATATCTCAATACTTCGCGCATTCACGCTACTCAAATGCAAATGTTTCAGTAGTCTGGCCTACTGTAGAACTGTTCCGATCACTGAACAAACTACTTTGTTGGTGAGATTGGAATGTTAAAATATGAGATTGAATTCAGTGTTTTTGTACAATAAGCTGAGATTTTCCACGGCAGAGGAAAGAATGCCCGCAATCCCCGGAAATCAATCCGGTGTCGTTCTGAATATCGCAAGCTATTATTCTGTCCTCAGGGCGCACGCCGAAACATCTGAAACAATGGAATAGAAACTGCGAACTCAGTACATTCAGGAAAGATTTTAAACCACCAATTTGGTCAAATTCTCTATTATGTCCAAAAAACAAAGTGCAATTTCTGAGCTGCAAATGGTTCGGCGTGTTTGGATACCCTAGCTTTCACATGAGACTTTTCCTAAACAACAAGCAATATGCACCGCCACCAAAGGGTGCAAATAGAGAATTTTACCCGGATATACTAGTTGACTTCCAAGCATACACACAAAACACTTGCACCTTTGTATCTTGTGCTTTTTCCGCTTTGCATGTTCTTGGTATGAGCTTGCTTGTTTCACTTGGGACCTCATTTCCAGAGCGCCTTCCTGGTCAGCCTGCCTGTGTTGCTCAGACAAAGACATAGTAAAACAGTAAGATCATGAAACAGTTTTTAAGATATTGCCATACATTATACGCGAAACACGTGACCACATTAGCATTGCTCCGGTTATGTTATTACCGCCAAATCCCACGATAGTGTGTTGTCAGCATACTCTAACAATCCATCCAAGTCGGGACTGCCAGGTCATGTGGCTATGTAATACATATGAACAGATTGGTATGTGGTTGAAATATCCATCAGTGGTTATCAACGTCTTGTATTTTTTAACGTTATCTCTGCATACAACAAAGTACAGCCTGTACAATGAAAAATCTCACCATAAGCGACACGGTTCCAAGTACAAAGTATTGTGTAGTGGTGACTTTTCAGTGACCAAATATAAACATGCCATAGACGTACATGTAATTGCATAACGTAAGACGCCACGGTAATGTTGGACATTTGTTTAGAGTACAGCTTGACCTTAAAGGTGCATGGGACCGAAAAACTTGTAAAAACTACATTTCAAAGATTGCGGAGAAAATACTTCATGCGATGCTAATGTGAGAGTTGTTCATCTTTAATATTGCAAGCGGATATACATGTATGGCATGCACTAAATAAGTTGGAATGTCTACGGCTTAAATTTTCCATTCTTACATCTGTGTTTATATCAAGGGTTGAACGCCACATAAAAGGGCAATTTGGGATACTCCGGTGCTCTGATGGGAGAGCTGTCAAAAATAAAGCACGCGTGCCCGTTTCTGAAATCTAGGTGAGGAACTCAGTTTTTTGAGTTAGTGAGAATTTTTCTTAATTGAGAAATCAACATACGTGTATGCTTTATCGATTAACAATACTAAATGAAAACAGGGCCAGTGTACGTTTCCTGTCATTAGTGGACGTCAAAGGCAAGCTGTCGGTACACGTGGAAATTTACAGTAGGATTCCTCCGTATTTTGGTCACAGTTTCACAAGTCGGTGTCTTTTAGTTTATTACTATAGTGGGTCCATTATCTAAAATTTGCTATCTTTGCGAATAGTCAGGGGACTTTTTGTTATTTAGAAGCGTCTTCGGAGACGCGTGTCCTACCTTTGCTTTAAAACGAAGGGCTTTGTTGTTCATTTGCAAATTATGAATCTTTGTCCCATTAGAGGCGTGGTAGAACTGCAGTGCCTGTCCCTCAATATTCCTTAAGTTCACCCACAACCAGCTAGCCCTGATACCTTGAAGTAGAAACAGAGTGTCATAGTTGTCACAAAGGATAGTGCATGATGAAACAGGTTTTTTGTTGCATTTCTTGTCATACGTTTGCGTTTATTGTAAACTGTTGTTATCTTTATCCTCTTGCCCAGATTAGAACTAAGGATTGAAATGTAAGATAAACTTCCATTTAGAAATTTTAGTGGCTGTCTAACTTGCACGTATCAGGTTAACTATTCTGGTATTGGAGATGCAGAAAATGTAGTGAACAGTTTTAAAAACTGCACATACACATGTAAGTTCGTTATGGCTTGATACATGTACATGTACATATCAGTGTGTCCGCTGTTTTGGATACTTTGCAAAGTCGACAATACTCACACTGCATTGATTTGTAATGGTGCTAATATTTAGTATCGTGAGATCAGCAGGACCACCCTGTATAGTCAAATTAATAGGATCACCCTGTATCTTGAGGTCAGTAGCACCACCCTGTATCGTCAGATCATTAGGACCACCCTGCGAACTAAACGCTCAACAAATTTTCAGGAATTTTCCAAGTTGGTCTTTTGAATCAAACGGATGGTACAGGAAATGCTCTAGGCCGTGCGGCGCCCCTTCAGGAATGTCTAAGAATTCCCGATGTTCTTCCTAAAAATAGATTGTAAAATTATGGGTGTATAAATGTTAAATTTAGATCCAAATGTGACCTCGACCAGACATTTCTGTGATAGAGTTCAGACTACAGACGATTACTACGGAACCACTGAAAATGAGCCTTGTCAACAAAGGCACTAGCCTCATGTGTCCCGGTTGTTATTGATAATGTAAATGCAAAAAATACTAAGGCAATATGTGCCGAAGTCCGACCATTGAAGTGATCGCTAATAAGAACTGTAAGAAAACGAGGAACTTGATTGACCTTCGCTTCAATTCTTCTTAAGTACTGACGGATGTCATTTCTATCCCTATAGCAACCGTTGATGGAGCTGCAGGTGGAGTAATTCGGTACAAAACGGTTCAAGTTAGAGTACCGCCAAATGCAATATCCGGGGACTTAAATGTTGAGTTTGTAGATCAGCCGATGTTAGCACGGGCAGTGCTTTACCACACGAATGGCAGAGCTACTCTCCATTGTCAAGGAATATGCATGACCTGCAGAGATGGAGATGTAACATTCTCGGAGCCAGTCGAAGTGCGAATGCGTGTTAGAACAATGTTGGAGGAAGCAGATCATCAACGACTAAACAGCAAAGACTTTCGTATTTTGCATGAAAAAGATGGTGAAGTGACGGACATTACTGAAGATTGCAACGTGAAGATGGAATGGGGAGAAATAATCTTCTACTGTAAAACATGTTTAATGGTTAATATTGCTTGGCTGGCAGATTTCACATCACCTTTCGCTACTGGCGTGTTTACGACCATCAAAAATATACTCGAAGCGTCATACATGTGCAGGATATGCACGTACATAAAATATAGACAAGATGGAAGATTGACAGTTCAACTAGTTTGTCATGGAGTGGGCGTGGAGTGTTCTGATGGGATTGAACCCCAGTGTACAAGTTACAAAATGCGTTTGATAAATAGCGCCACAATGTTATTTGAATTTGACTGCAGGAGCATTGAGGATGGCGAAAAGAAACACATTTCCTCTAAAGGGTTTAAACTTGAAAGGGATCATTGTGAAAGAGCATGTACAGTTTTTGCAATGATTAAGACTGGTGCTCGTGCACTTGTAGCTGACAACGTTCGACTGTGTGTGAAGGAATTAATCTACAAGGAAACGCTGATGGACAGGCCTGTGAAGGTCCATGTAAGTACATTACTTGTTTATCTTGTTGTCTGTGTGTGTGGGTCTGCATGTTGCGTGTGGTGTATTGGATTATGAAACAGGAGTCTGCGTTTCTGTTGCAGTAGCCTTAACTCGGGTGAGAATTTTACACGTTTGACACGCTTCTGAGGTGTCAAACGTGTAAAAAACGTGTAATACGTGTCAAAATTGCCACGTTAACGTGTAAAACGTGTAAAAATTGCCACGTTAGCATGTCAAACGTGTAAAATGTGACACACTACTGTGTAAAGCGTGTAAAGTTTTACACGCTAGCGTGTCAAACGTGTAAAATATGATAGAACTCTCCAATACAGATACAATTTAAATAGGCTTGACAGTTCTGAAAAGGCCACTGGGAGGTAATCACCCAATTTGAATGACTAAGCATGTTCCCTTAATAGCATCAAAGAATTTGCAACAAAACTTTTCACCGCCTATTCAAATATCGAAATACTGAGTTAGAGTTGGTTTAGCTGTCAGAGAGTGCAATTGTGTCAGGAGAGCACATATGAAGTATGGTTTTCGAGTGTGGTGCACCTCTAACAGAAGTTTGGCATTTTTATTCTCTGGTTGACAGTGCCTTGATGAACTTTTCTTGCAAATGGTCCTTCTTTTAACAGGAAAGTTTGATTGTAACAGAAAACAAGAGTCAGTAGAAACTGTTGACTATGCAGATAATACATGTAGTTGGAACGCCTCTCATCTAGCGTGCCAAAAGTGCCACGTTTTTGCCAAGTCTTGGAACGCCACGTTCGACACGCTATCGCCACGTTTTACACGCTTATCGCCACATTTGACACGCTAAGCGTGTCAAACGTGGAGTATTGGAAGGAAAATTTCACGTTATTGACACGTTCTTGACACGTTTGACACGCTATAATTTACACGTTTGACACGCCACGTTTTACGCGTTCGACCCGCTTTTAGGGCGTTCCAATACTCCACGTTTTTAGAGCGTGTTGAAAAATGCTATTTTGATGTACTAAAAATGAATGAGTTTTGAACCAGTCTTGGCGTACCTGTTGTTTATCATGCCGGTAAGTACAGAATGTAATTAAGAGGCCAAGCATAAATCCATCCATAGTAATTTTGAGATATTCGCCAAGTCTTGTGTTGTTCAAAAGAGATGCCACTGTACTAGTAACTATTTTTTACGCGCTAACTGCTTACGGTGAAAGAACACGTGTAGGTGAGATAATAGGTCATATACATGTATTATATTATGGCAAACTTAACTACTACAGATATCGATAAATACAAGTTATATAATATGTTGAGATGTAAAGGTGGGTGACAATCTGTGACAATCAGCCGGAAACGGAGCACTATGGGAAGTTCAATGCAGCAATGATGGAATACACAAGTGTTGAACTAGGACGATGGCCCAGTGTTGCGACAAGACAAAGAGATCACGTGGTACAATTAAACCAACAATCGTAGAACAAAGAGGGCCACGGACCAGAGAATCCAAATAATATGATAATGAGGACGAAGCAGTATAGCTTACATAAAATAATTTAATGCTTAAGTAATATCTATGCGTTGAATTTTGTTTCGTTTCAGGAAGAGTCGGCAAGCGGAACGCCAACGGCTATTCTACTGACGCCCCAAGCAACAGGTAAGAAAGATTGAGTTTCCATAGCGTGAATTTGACCACCTTCGTGGCGCATACCGGAAAAGCGCTCTGTAGCCCTATTTTCACTAAAAAGCAAGATACCTGAAGACTTCGGAAAATCACTGTAGTGAAACGCTTGCGTTTCATAAGTATGCTAGCGAGCTTTCTAGCCTGACCTACAGTAGAAAAAATTGTGATCGCTGAACGAACTTCAATGTTGGTGAGAGTGGATTGTACAATAAGCTGGAATTTTTCGCCGACAGCGTGAACGAATGTCTCGCAACCTATTACCTTACCCTCACTTCCAAAAGCGAAACATCGGCACTCACAATAATGGAAACGGTGAAATCAGTACCCTTATACAATATTTTGACATCAACTTTCATTCACTTTGACCGCAGCTATTCATTACGTCCACGGATTTGCCATCATGCCTGGAAATGAGGTGATGTGTCAAAACTACGAATGGTTCGGCATGTTTGGAAACCCACGCTTTCACGTTTGCGTGGTTAAAACAGATATCGTTTGCTAAACAACAATCATTTTTGTAGCGCCATTAAAGTGTGGGAATAGGGAAATTTACCTGGATATGCAAGTTAGCTTCCAAGCATACACTTGCACCTTTGTATCCCCTGCACATTGGACGTTCTTGGTATACATGTATTGTACTTGTTTTACTTGGTACCTCACTTTGGGCACGCCTTTCCGGTCGGCTGGGATGCACTGTACAGAGGAGGACATCGTCAAACAGTAAAATTACGAATCTGCATTGTATTTTTAAATGCTCTCTCTTTAAAAAACTACTGTCGTGTTTTCGTCAGTATCTTTTGAAAAATCACACCATCATGGACAGGGTTACAAGTACAATGTACTAGAAATATTTTGTTGTGGTAACTTTGCATTAACCAAATATACACTACGTATGGCATACATGTAGAAGTAGTTGTACAACGTAAAGTGCCAGGGTAAAAGGTGCTTTTTGGCAAGTTATCGTTTATCTAAATTATAATCTATAGATGCCTTTTGAGTACCATTAGATGTACAGATATTGTTATTCCGCAAAACTTCAAATTTGATGAACCGTTGTTAGTAAGACAAAACAACACTTACACTAATTAGAAATGAGATTGCTTTACTAAAAATACTTAAAACTTTTGCCTCCTGTTGGGTCACGTAATCGTGTTTGAATCATAGTAGCAAAAATAGTCGTTCGTTGCAAAACTACTGCATGGTTTTAATAACACGGTCAATTTTCGTTTAATGTATATGTTCACGATGAAGACCATATTACTGTCCTTAAAGTTATTTTTTCGTATTTATTTCATCCACAATTTGAGTCCTGCTAAATTGTAAGCCTTGAAAACAATTCTCAACAAAAAAAAAAATTAAAGAGCGATGAATCAAACATGGTGTGTGAAAGCTTCATATTGATACGGTCATTTCTTTTTGAGACAAGACGTTAGCTGAGAATGGACATTTTTAAGAGTACTGGTTGACCTTAAAGGGGCATTGAACTGTAAATTTGTAAAAACTACATTTCAAAATGTCGTGGATAACCTTCTTCACGGGGAGGCTAAATGTGAGTGTTTTACATCTTGAATATTGCCAGAGGAAAGGTGGCGTGTGTTCAAAGAAGTCGGATTGGCTACCGCTTGAACTCTCCATTGTTTTGTTTACACCAAGGGTCAAAGGGCACATATAAGGGCAATTTTCGGACACCCTTGGGGTCTGGTAGCTGTATCAATTTCCGGTCCGTTTCCTCCGTATTTTGATCTTTGTTTCATGCTAAGACGGTGGAGTAAGCACATTTACTTTTTTAGAGAGATTTTCTGTTTTAATTTATTACTAGAGTGGGTCCTTTAGTTAAATTATACCGTCTTTTTGTTAAGACTACAGTCACTTCTTAGTGGCTGCATTTCTTGTATAGACGAGTGGATAAACAATCGGACAGTACATAGGAATCAAAGTGGGAATTAAAAACGAAATGGCAACAGTTATGCACTTAGGCGGTATCGTTACGTTTTCAGTTATGGCCGTCATTCAGAACTCGTTCCTCACTGGATGTGTAGGGTATCGCAGTCACTGAAATAGACGAGAATGGTCGTTTGGAGTAAACATTCAAATCGACTTCAAATGAAACTCTAAAATTTCATGGCTGGCAAAGAAATCATCTCCTTAACGTGCCTTATTTCAATTGCATGCACTGGACATGACTTACTTTTGACAAAAGGCGGCCCTCAAACCGACTTGGCCAAAGTGCCATTAGTTCAAACCTTTCTTCACTCCGAAAAACTCGCGTGAAATTTAAACATTTAACTGGGCCCAGCGGTTCTGCCTTATTTGGAATGGAACGTTGGAAAATTGCACAATTAAGGTTATGGTCTCCTGAAAACAGCTGGTCAATTTATCGTCAATAAATCATATTAAATTGTGGAAATAGACAATCTTGAGTACCGTACTCGTCCGGGTTACCGCCCAGGCGCTTAAATTAGGAATCTAACAAACAGGGGTGGGCGGTAAGCCTAGCGTGGGCGGTAAATTTTGATATCTCCACTTTTACCCTTCCGTTTATAATAAATTTTATATTTCAGAAACTCATAACATTGGTGACATTGACAAACAGATCTCAAAAAACCCTCTTGATGCGTCTCATGCTGTGTATCGCCAGACACCAGACCTAAAAGTGACTAAGACAGCAGGTATGCATAGTGTGTAAAACTCATTTTTTCAAATACTGGAAAAACATTGTAAATAACAATAGGGATTAATTTTATTTCAATAAAAAGAACAAAGACAAGGCGATATACTTGTCTGCAACATGTTACCATGGATACTTTACGATTAAGTTTTAAATGACTATTTCTTTATACTAACCCAGGTTCAACAAAAACAAACAATCTGGCTATCTAGAAATCACAATTTTCGTGGAAAGATCCATAAATTAAAAAAGAGTGTGAATATATCTCAGCTTACTGTAGTTGCGTGCGGTGTCCTCAGCCACATCTAAACAAACCCACTCTTGTCAGCATTTATCGTCATCTGCTTTAAGGAAAAATTTCTGAAATTGGAATTACACTGGTTGCAAAAAATTGTAGAAACTTCTGATGTAACTAGTTATGGTTTGGTGCGTATCACGCGTGTCTGCTGTTTCTTTCACTTTGTAAGTTCAATACTTATCACATAGTTTTGATGTTTTGTGGTGGAAATGATTAGGCGTACACTGAACATGTACATAGGAGTAGTGTCAATCTAATGTTCACTTTGTTTATGAGAGCCTCAGTCGATGGAAATGCGAGTCTTGGCTCGAAGTTAATAAGCTCAACATAATTGTCTTCGCAGTAAGCAGATGGATTTAACAGTGACGCATCGACGCGTTGCTACAGATTCTGGGGTCACTGCTGTCGCATTATACCACTTGGTGGCACCCAACAAAGTCTTCTAGAAATGATTCCAATGCAGATTTGTCCATCTTTTACGGTTTACAAACGTGATTCCGGCTTTTTAAAAAAAACAACACAATCATAATTTTGTTCACAAAGCCACGGTTTGCATGCAATTACTTTGAAAGATAGTGCGTGCAAACAGCGAAACTACTCCACAATTACACTAATCAGATGAAAGGAGGATGTCGGCTAGCAAAATATTTCACAAATCCCATATTTCCTTAATTTACCGCAAAGTTTCCCGCGTGCAAACAGTGAATGTTTAGGAAAAGGAAGTCAGATCAAAACGTGGGTTGAAGTGTGATTGGCTAACATTCATATTCTCAGAACAAGCAAATGCTAGTCGTGGCCGTCACGTGCAAATTAAGATGTCCAGCCAACCCTGCATGTGCAAATTATTGAAGTTGGCGCAAGTTCGAATTCAACTGTGAGTAAGGACCAGCAAGCTGCCTAAAACCGGGACTTTTTTTTCAAATTAAACCGCAGTCCCTGAAGATGAGACTGATACCAGCCTTAAAATTTAAATAGGGTAACGACGACATACAGTAATAAAGGGCTGCCTGTTTGAAGCATATTGGGTCTAGGGAGAGAAGTTGTTGCCAATTTATTATTTTTCAGTTTTAGTTTGTTTCAGATTGCCCAAAATTCCTCAGAAATGTTTTTTTCCAGGAATTATGTCAACTTATGTGTTGTATCATGACTAACATTTTCGTGCAGTTAGTCCTGCAAAAATTGTTCTTGGTAAAGGATTTGTGTAAGGCTATGCAGATGGATTATGCAATGCAGTTTTCTTATGAGTAGGGCACTAACGAAAGATTTCATTGTGGGTATAATTAAAATGTTTTTGAATTTTCAAGTGTTATCGTTAAAAAAGTGGCATTTTATATGTTTCTAAGACCACGTGTAGGCACCAAAGATAACGTCTTACGTGATTTTGGCAGCTACCCCAATTGTGTTCGCTCTTGTTACTGCAAGTTCAGCTGGTAGGGTCATTTTTGTGCAGGCCCGCCCCTAAATGTAGCCGTCAGTTTGTCCAACGGTAAATCTGGCACTTGAGTGAATGCTCGTATCAGTAAACTTTTACTGAGGCCTTACGTCATAACGAACATTAATCATTGAACTAGCTGAAATATAACGACAAGCGTCGATACTAAAACATATTGAAATATTCAACACCTTTCAGGCGATGCGCACTTTGTCAAGGGAATAACAAAGACTACTTATCGGAAACATATAGATGGATGTAAACAAAATCGCACAGTGGACCAAATAGTGGTATATAATATGACAGCATGAACAAACCCGGCCATATTTTCACTATTTTACATTTTATCCGTCGGAAACTGCACGGCATTGCAGAATCTAATTGATTTAATTATTATCATTAATAATCCAGGGACCACCGCGGCCGATGAGTCCACGATCAAGTGCCCATTTTTTCATTGTGGTTACGCATGACGTGGTGATGCATGATGTGTAAGAAGAAAGTATTTTGTTTAGTGATGATATAGTATTAAATAAAAAGTTTTGCAGGAAATTAAAAGCCTCAAAATAGCTCCACTTCATGCGGAATTGTATAATTGATGAATCGAGTTCTCTTTCGGCAAAGAGATTATGCCAAATATGGAAAAAGTACATGTTTGTCAGCAACAACATGACACGTGCGAAAATATCCCACAAAATGTCGCAGGTAGAACAGGCTTTACTTCTACTTCAGATGTTGACAAGGCCAGAACTTGACTGTTACAACTGCAAAAAGAGAATGGTTCTTTTGAAAGATAAATTTGTTGAGTATTATACATGAAGGAGTCTGGTACACTTTTGACCTGGAAATGTTTATTTCTGCAACTCACCTATTCTTAGTGCACGGCAGAAGATGCTACCAACCACTGGCATTGGTGACAACAGTAACCCACGTGGATTTGAAATTAAATTAAGAGTGAAAAACACCAGCAAAACCAGTGAACAAACTTGAAGTACAAGCTAGAAATTGGGTCACTCTATCTTGCCGCAATGGAGTTGGGACTCTTTTTTTACGAGTGGGTATACATGTACATGTTTATGTATGCGGTCACTCATTTATTCTGTTCAGAAATTTTTATCTATGTCTGGGTCCGAAAAAGGTGAGATTTTTTTACCAAAAACTCTTCTTATCTTTCGTTCGGTGATGGTTCTTGCAACGGCCTCTCGTGGTATTGGCCTCTTCCATATTATTGCTGGTCACTTGTTCCAGTAAATACTGCCTATACATGCAAAACGTGTTCGGTCCCCTTCCTTGCTTACAACAAACATTTTTCCTCCATGTGAGACTTAATTGTTTCTCTGTAATAGTTTTACCATGTTCCTAATTCTTGCACAACCAATAACTGCGCAATGTAAAGTCCTAAACATCTTCTACTGGGTCAAACTGCCTACGTTACGAAAAAACCCAGAACCATTAAAATCTGGACAACTTTGCACATACGGTCTTTTTGATTCTCACAAGTGATGGACATCAGACCTTGACTGGACAAAGTAAAAGGGGCTGGTACAAAATATGGTACTATATTCCACCTTTCCTCCTTCAGGTCTCTAGGTAATCCATCGTTATAACCCGTTTTGATAACTGGGATTTTCCACCGACTAAAATCAACGACAGCACCTCAGCCTGATTTCAAACAGCATACCACTACTCCATTTTTGATCGAGGTTCAGATTGTTCTTCAAGAATTTTGAATGTACACACAGTCTTAAGGACATTCCGAGACTTTGTTTCTGTGAAGACTTCCAGTCACTTGCTGGTTTCTTTGACTGGACAGTAAACGGAGATTAGAGAACACAGCTTCCCGCATGTTCGAACAGTATCTCGATATCTTTTGCCAGAGTTCCTGAAGTTTTTGGTCAACTTTATTTTTTGATTAGAGCAAAGTAAAGCACGTTATGACATTATTTGAAATTTTGTTTCATAGCGGAGTGATTAATTGATTAATGGGCATTGTCTAAAAAGTCTTACGTAATAAAAATAGTCGCAGGCCTGGTGGTCCCATTACACTGATAACCTGGAATGATTATATGCTTCAATATTATAAGTTTAAAGTCGTACAAATTATTCCAATGCATTTTAATGAGTAAGAATTGTTTTGCAGTTTATTAAGTGCTCAGCGATCGCAATTTCTTCAAGTTATCTTATTATAAATAACTCTTTTTCAGAAGTTTTATCAACAGATGAGTTGGACATCAAGATTGTTAGGGTCGAGCAACCTTTATTAATGCATGCTGTCCGTGAAGAGTTTGAAGATGGAATAGTTTATTTGCATCACCAAAGAGTGTGTGTGGAAACAAGTGAACGCAAGTTTACATATCCTGTGGAAATGAGGGTGGACGTCAGCGACATTTTAAAACAACTGAGTAATGACAAAGATCCGTCTAAATTCTTCATATTTAGATTATTCAATGGCGAAGTAACAGACATCACTCTTGAGAGCAAGGCTCAGATGCAAAGCCAGGAATTGGTTTACTACTGTCTTCAGTTTTCCGAACATGTGATAGGATGGACCAAATATTTTGGCAGAGTTTTTTCTTTTATACGAGACTACTTGAGAGGGACATTTAGGGCTAAATTGTGTCCATCTGCGAAACAGAAGAAATTCGGTGTATCCCTGAGTTTGCTGTGTCATGTAGATGGATCAAACTGCCCCGAGCATCAGTGTGAGCGGGAATACCCGAGTGAAGTGCACTGCCAGCAGAAAATAATGTTTTTGGCCCGCATTATATGCAAAGATGGAGACATAGAGAAGGAATCGGTACTGATGAATGTTGACAGAAAAAAATGTGAACAGACAGGAATGGTCATCGATGCTTGGCAAAGAATTGAGGAAGACAAGCTTGGAGACGATGTTTTAATGGAGGTGTCCCAGCTGTCGAACGGCAACAAGGTGGTCCTATATTCAAGGGAGGTCCAGGTAAGTGCAAAATGCATTGAATCACATGTTTATATTCATTACAATGTTTTACCTGTTTTTCATTACTGTCGTCCGACTACAGGTCTGGCCCTGTATGACAATTCAGATTTTTTTAAATTTGGATCTCAATAGCGCTTTCGCACCCCTGCACGTATAATTAATAAAAGATTTGCCAACAAATTTCCGCAAAAAATGCTGAAAGGCTTCATCCCATCGTGTGTCTGGTTTGACCTATTCACTGTCCATCATACAGTCGGTTTATATTAATTTTATCTGTTTTTGTGCTCACTCCATGTGGCAGAAGAGTTCCTTTTTGAAGACACGGACAACTTATTTTCAGTCTGGTAATCCTATCTTGATATTTATCTAAATCTTTGATGGGAGTTTTGGAATTTTGAATATGCGATTGAGACGTTATTTTATTGGGAAGTGCAAGACTGGTTTTGATTTTCGGGAGCAACCCATTGCTATAATGTCCCCAAGGGGCAAATTCCTTTCGATTCAGTTATCATTCTGCTCAACTCGTACGGTGAACAGCTAGATAACTGTATCCGATGCTTGCCATCGTAAGCTGTGCTAAACATTTACTAACAGGACCGACGCCTAGATCAGGAAACATGTTAACACATTTTGTTTTCAATTGCTATAAACACTGGCTTTAAATTGACACACAAAAGCGGTTTTGGATTCTGATATCGTCCAGTGAAATAAGCATATCAAATTACATTCAGTGAAGACCCAAAATACACACCGGATATCCGCACACCCAGTCAGGCACCGCCATATCTCGCATGATAGCAGTCCTCAGTAAGTAAAGAAATCAAAACTCAATGTCCCACTTCCCTTAAACGTTAAGTATTTGGAGTTTAAAGACGCAGTCTATTTTGCACTAATGGTAATTATCCCGTACAAAATTTAAAAAGGCGTCAACACCCATTTCCCTCTGTATTTTCAAAATAAATTCACGGAATGTACCGAAAACGGCGTGCATGAAAAATTATGCCACGTGACATTATTGAGCGTATTCGACCGTAAGGGTCTTCAAGGGCAAACTTGAACTAGAAACTCCTATGCATGAACTACAGTGTATAATGTAATCGAGCACAGTCTGACAACCAATTATCTTAAGTTCGCACAAAAGGAGCAGAGAAATTGCCAAAAATAGCTTCGAGTTCGTTTCGACTACAAAGATTAGAGACCGGGTCCCGATTGTTTTAGTTCTTGCACTTCGAATTCGTGTTCTTTTCCATTTTGGGATGTTTAAATACTTCGCCCGGACTGTTTACGTGGGGAATCACTTCCTGTAGTGTGTGTACGTGCGCGTTATGTTACAAATTTGCTATAGTAAAATAAAATGGTTTATTAATTGAAAGGGGTAAAAATGCGAAAACGGCAGGTATTGTGCATTGAACTTGTATCAAAAATCGTAAATAAATAAATAACAGTAGTATTTATACCACTGTAAAGTGATTTGCAGTTGCACTCATAGGGTACAGTAGCTACACTCATTCATAAAACTGGGTCATTATAAAACTGGGTCATTGACCCGAGCGTATGGTCGACTGTTCATAGTGCTGCAGTTTCATTACTTGAAACTATTTTGGTTACCGACGCCCGAATAGATGTCAACACTTGTCAATGACACCTTAAGTTCGTGAAATCGCAAGCGAAATTGTGTTTTAAAATTTTGTGTGATAATATGAAAAGTGAAAGCAACGTCTTCCTCATCACGTATTATGTTTTCAACAAAGAATCTTGGATAGAATTCTATTGCACAATATAATCTGGAATAATCTAATCTTGGTCTGTTGCAATAGGATAAGCAAGAGAATCCACATATATCTTGCTATTGTTTATCAAAACCTAGTTCAGATTACCATCTTAAATAGGTCCCTGAATCTTGGTAAAACGTTTTGAAATATATTGACATTCCTCTAGAGGCAAGAACATATACATTTTTAACTTTCAAAACAGTCAAATGTCTGGCCAGGGTAACTCTGCTAAAAGGTGTCGCCCCAGCCACGTTTACTCTTGAACTATGTCTCGACAAAATTTGTGTCTCTCTTATCTTCGATAAAAACTATGCGCCTTTAAAATTGTGTTGAAAATCAAGTCTAAGAAGTTCTTTCCACCAAAGCCTTTTTGGTGGCAATTTTGTCAAGTGTATAGTACAGGAACGCCGCAACCACGATAAAAATCAAGATTTTGCGAGGTTACCTCAGATATTGCCATGTATTTTTTTAATTCAAAAATTAGATCTTCACTGGATTTAGCGAGGCCCTAGTGTACTGTGGGTACTAGCGTTACTGACTATTAACTTTCTTATCAAACCTAACTGTTTTCATGATTTTGACATGATCATCAAGGCCAGAAAACATGACAAACATGTTCTTGCAAACTTAGCGACTTTCAACAGGGATAGTTCTTCTCCGTTATGCAGCACATTCCGACTTTATCAAACGGTAATACCTGAAGGTTTACACGGGTGCCATTTCCCTATTGGTGGGTAGTGTCCAGTTTGCCAGATGTGTTTATTATATTCAAATTAAACATAACTTTGATATTAAGGTTACCATGAAGTGTCCAATTGTTACTGCAATTTTGAGAATTTATTGCAAGGGAGCCGCTAAACCCACTTTAAATAAACTTGTATTTATGAAAAACAACAGTCCATTTCATTTTCTACAAATTCTGATAATTTAGTAGGATGGTGGTGCAGGACAAGCCTATATTCATGTTAACAGCTAGAGATTGATCAAAACGACAGTAGTATGGCACGTGTCAAACTGTGTCCATTCTCCTCTTTACACGTCAAAACAACATTTTCTTCAACTTAATGTAAATACTGTGGTCAAATTTGAATAATGTAGGATACAGAATTCACAAACTAGGGATTGGAAGTGTTTCCTTTAAATGTTATGTAAAAAATATTACAGTACCACACGAACGATGTATTCTGTTAGCAAAGCAGAGTTCTGGGCAAAGTGACTTGTATAGAAAACTGGTTTAATCCAAACCTGAATGCTAGCTGGGTTCTATATTTCCAGATTCTAAAACACACGATTCCTGAATCACCTTCAACATCTGCTTGTCCTCCGTCAGAACAACGTAAGTACATTTCAACTCAATTCTTTTGATACCAACACGTTTGCTGTAGACAAGTCGTGATGGTAGAAACTGACATACTTTAACTACACAATTGTTTGTACATCTTGTTTCAGAATCTTTGCCTACAGCGCCACCACTTGGACCGGATGTGGAAGCGAGTCAAGTCGAACATCTTCACCAGGCTGGCAAGGACGTTCTCACCGTATATTGTCACAGAATGCTGGCTGATGCATGTGCCTCTATAGCATTGATTTCAGGTTCAAACAAAAGTGGCACTGGTTTTCGTGTTGGCTCACAATATTTGATGACCAACTGGCACGTGGTGGAGGACTTTGTATTCCTGGGTTAGTACAATTTCTATTGATACTGTATGTCTGTGCCATGTCTGTCTAGTGGTCTCAAAAACTGCATATACATAACGAGCGGTGTTCCGTTTTAGTTTACAATTAGAATCTTGCCGGATTAAAGTATCTTCCGGACCTATTGTTATTCCAAAGCTCTGGATCAACAGCTACCAGTTGACTTGTATTATGCGAGCAGTTTCTCTTCGGCTTCCTGACGGAGCAATAATCCTGCCTTTTCACAGGGCGACACTATGTTGACTTCAAGAGTAACGCATCAACCGTTTTAGTCTAACTTGTAGACATACGTAAACCTTCATCTTATTCTCTCACGATTGGTAGTGCTGGCTGTAGCAGAGTAGGTACATGTATCACGAACACAGCTGGTCCACCTCAAAAACCATGGGCCAAACTGCTCACCTGTCCTCCGCAAACAGCGCACTCGGCAAAATCCTGCCAATCCGCGGATTGCATTCACGAAGAATTGAGTATAAAAACACATAAGTCAAACCTAAAGCAATACAGAATGTCCCATAACTAAATATAAAAAAAAACAAATGCACAGATGGCACCAAGTGCCAGGTACCAAATTGTGACAACACTCTTATAACATGGCATTTATCTATTCTTTACAGTGCCCCGTGCTTTGGCAGGGGTATAGCTTGAGTTAGAGAATGAAATCTAAAAGAATTCAAATGTGCCGAACCACTATAATCACTTGGGCCTACCACGACGCATGCTACGTATAGTTGCACGTGTTACTCCACGTGATATACTTGTGAACACTTTCACTTGGGCCAACGTCCTCAATCTGGTTGTAAAAGATACCCCAATCACACACACTGAAAGTTGACCAGCAATTTACTTTTGTTAGTGAGAATCTGAACAGTGAGTTGGGTAATTGTTCTTTCGACCAGCAATACTATAATTGGAAAAAATGAATTGCCAAGTGTCACAAAAATAAGAGCAGCTACAGACCATGTTTTTGTGTCCCAAACAATTTTACGACTCCGGGAGTTTCGCTTTCAAATCTGTACCTTTGCCTCATTTTGATGTGTCAAACCTATATTGCTTGCAATAATTCACGTAGCCAAAACCAGTTGCAACATATCACACTTTTGCGCCTAAGGTTAGATACAACGCTCGGGCTGTAGCCTTATATTACTGAGCTTGATAGGGTGCAACGATGACTTTGTTCCTGACCTCAGAGTTTAAAATGAGTATTGAATACGATGATGGTACTTTTATTTTTAGCACTTACATGTATGATTGAATGTACAAATCTTGATGCAAATAGCATTAAGATCTCTAGCGTCTGGGGTCCGCTGCTGCATGACCGAAACTAGTAGCATCGTATCTTATAGGCCTACATGTATGAGGCTGACGCCAAAAGATGAGTTGAACAGTTTGGGGGGTTCAAAATAATCTGTGTCATCCACCGGTTATCATTTACAATATTGATTTCCATTTTGGCGTCGCACTTTAACAATTGCTTGATGGATCATGATGACGACAAATGTGTTTTTGATCTGGTGACCGTGGAGGACGTTGATTGGTGGATTAGTGGAGACAGGGGGTGATGTTGTTTGGTGGATAAGTGGAGACTGTAAATGACGTAGATTCGTGGATGTGTAGGGACCGAAATTTCCGATATAATCACATCCTTTGTCAACAGAAACAGAATTAGAGTAAAGAAAGCCACGACATGACAAATTAAATCTGATATTTGACGTAATGAAAATGACACGCGATTTCGGAAAAAGAAAGGGATATAATTTAAGAAATCTATGTTCAATTCATTTGGTTCAAGTGTGTTAAGATTATGGATCTAAAATTGTTCTCTTTTGTGTCTCTGAGGGGTATTGGGGTATTGCAGTTTTTCTATAATTTGTACAAAAAGATGTTGTATATTACTGTTTTCCGAATTGAAATGGTTAGGCCTAACTATAGTATCAGAAATGCTCTAATGCATTGTGCCGAACATTTGATTGCAAAATTGAGTTCGCCCTTCAGAGGATCTGGATCACCCCATTCAGTATCAGACTTATTGTCTACATTGCTTTCTAAATAATTGAGGGTAATTAGAAATAGTCTTAAATTGTAATGAAAGACCTATGGATTTCTGCTTGGCACTACTCTTCAATTCGCCTATGTCAAGTAAGATAATTACGTGTCATAACACCTTCCAGTTCGTGTGAGAAAAACTTGGCCTTACATTCCTTACTTCAATTATTACATGTCCATCATACACTGTAGGTCTAGGTGTTACTGGTAACATCAGATCTGACCAGGCGGCGAAATCGGGCAAAAAGTCCATCGCGTTTTGGTGTTACTCTTTTATTCGTGACCTTTTTTCTTCTAAGATGGAACAAACCACTTACAAAAATTAAATATATAACACAACGTGACTAATTGCTCATCTTGCCAAGTCCGTGGATGCGACTGATCTCTTCCTTACCCCTTTCAATTCCTTGTTACTTGCCAACGACAGCGGTAACCGTGTCACCGATGTTCCCCTTGCCTTCGTTCATCCCCATAGATCGCTGTATTTTTTCGAGAATACCTTTCTATACTATCTCTACTGTCACTCAGCTCGGTAACCTGTCTTTAAGATTGGCTGATTTCTTTGTCTTTTTCAATTACCTCAGTCTGTTAATACAACTGTTGTCACGAAGCGTTTGAATTACATCAGACGATTTGTGGGTCATTTGTAACACAATTACATCCGGGTTTTCACTGTCCACACATTAACATGAGGTCCGCACAGATACCTAGAGGACTGAGGTCCATTTTTTCAGATGATTTTTGTTCGCAGTTTCGTTGCTCATTTTTATGCTGTCCAACTTACTTTCATTTCTTTTGCGAATGCTTCCGTAATCCACAGCTGATGTGTACATTTTGAATTAAAAATTAAGTTTTAGATGTAAGAACAGACTCACCTGTAACTGTGAACACTAGTACGTCTAGTTTGTTAGGAAAACTGCTTTAGTAACCAGCGACGACCATCTTGATTTTCCATACCACATTCTCATTCATGTATACCTAAGCATATGTTAATGTTTTACCAGATGAAACTGAAACACAAACACCAGCTGCATGTTCAAGTACAGGGGGTGACATTCCTGAAGACATAACAGGTACATCTTTATTGTTATTTTGTATTGAAACTTTGATGTAACAAAGTTGAAATGATCAATTGGGTGGACTTCGAAACGAGATGTCTGGTACCTCAAAAACAGATAGCCGCACCCAGAAAAACAGGATAGCGTGATCAAAACGGGTAGGCCGGTGTTCAAACACGATGGCCGAATAGGAAGTCTGGGCGTCTTGTTTGGTCACTGGCTAACTGGTTATAGCACCAACCAACGTGTTTTGGGTACAGCCAACTAGATTTTTGGGAGAGGCTGTCACGTTTAGAAGTTAGCAAAGACATTTTATCTGCGCCCCATTTGTTTGGTAACGCAGCCGACTGGTTTTGAATTTCTGGCAAAAGATTTTGAAGTCCGGCCATTTGGTTTTGTAACGCAGCAGACTGGTTTTGAATTGATGGCACGAGATTTTGAAGTCCGGGCTAATGGTTTTGTAATGCAGCCGACTGGTTTTGAATTTATGGCAAGCGATTTTGAAGTCCGGGCAAGTGGTTTTAAAGTCTGATCAAAATTTTCTCCACGTAAGCTAAGCTGTTGTCATCCTGAGCAAGTAAGTAAAATAAGAAGAGATACATGAAAGCGCTCTTATGATCGACAACTGGCCAAATCTACTGGAAACAAAATAAAAAACCTCGTTCTTTTTTTTAGAGTATACTCTTCTAGACTATCTGTATAGTGTGACTCCGTCAGCTTGGTAACATGTTTCTACGAATCGCTGGTTACTTTGTCCTTCTTTGACTTTGTCTCGCGAAATCATCTGATATCCTCCCAATACATGCACGTTTTAACAGCTCGTCACGAAGCGATTGAACCACTGTACATCAGACGACCTGTGAGTCTGGGTTTTCACTGTCCACACATGTTAATTAGCATGAGTTTGGGCAGAAGTACATGTACCTAGAGTATCGAGGTACAATTTCTTTGGTTGAGTTTTGTTTGATGTTTCGTTGATTGATCTGCTGTTTTTACTATCGTTTATTTTTCGATGGTTTTCATAATCCGAATAGTATGTGTATCTTTTTTGATTAAAGAAATTACGTTGTAAGAAAAGGTTCATATGTCCGTCTGAGCGCCACTAAGTTTAGTTTATTGAGAAAACTGCGTAAGTAACGGGAAACAATCTTGTCTTAGTTTGATTTTCCATGCCGCATTCTCATTCATGTATACTTAAGCATTTGTTAATGTTTTACCAGATGAAACTGAAACACAAACACCAGCTGCGGGTTCAAGTACAGCGGATGTGATCCCTGACGACATAATTGGTACGTATTTCTTGTTATTGTGTATTAAATCTTTGATATAACAAAGTTTGAATGAACAATTGGTTGGACTTCAAAACAAGATGTCTGGTACCTCAAAAACCGATAGTCGCACCCAGAAAAACAGGATCGCGGGATCAAAAACAGGTAGGCCGGTGTTCAAACACGATGACCGAATAGGAAGTCTGGGCGTATTGTTTGGTCACTGGCCATCTGGTTATAACCCTGACCAACGTGTTTTGGGCACAGCCAACTGGATTTTTGGGAGAGGCCGTCACGTTTAGAAGTTAGGAAAGACATTTTATCTCCTGCCATTTTGTTTTGCAACGCAACCGACTGGTTTTGAATTTCTAGCAAGAAATTTTGAAGTCCGGCCATTTGATTTTGTAACGCAGCCGACTGGTTTGAATTGATGGCAAGAGATTTTGAAGCAAGTGGTTTTGTAATGCAGCCACTGGTTTTGAATTTCTGGCAAGCGATTTTGAAGTCCTGGCAAATGGTTTTGTAATGCAGCCACTGGTATTGAAATACAATTTCTTCAGTTGAGTTTTGTTTGATGTTTCGTTTATTGATCTGCAGTTTTACTATCATTTATTTTTCGATGGTTTTCATAATCCGAATAGTATGTGTACCTTATTTGATTTAAGAAATTACGTTGTAAGAAAAGGTTCGTATGTCCGTCTGAGCGCCACAAAGTCTAGTTTATTGGGAAAACTGCGTTAGTAACGAGAAAAAATCTTGTCTTACTTTGATTTTCCATACCGCATTCTCATTCATGTATACTTAAGCATTTCCTAATGTTTTACCAGATGAAACTGAAACACAAACACCAGCTGCGGGTTCAAGTACAGCAGATGTCATCCCTGACGAAATAATGGGTACGTATTTATTGTTATTGTGTATTCAAACTTTAATATAAATGTAACGAAGTCGGAATCAACATTTGGTCGGACGCAATGTCCGGTAGCTCAATACCAGATGGCCGCACCCAAAAAAAAAGTTTGACCGAATTAAGACGAACTGGATGTCCGCAGTCTTGTTTGATCACGGGTTAAATGAATACAGCACCAAACATCGTTTTTTGGGCAGGGCCAACCAAATTTTTTCGGAGAAGCCATCGCCTTTTGAAACCAGGGCAACACGATTGATCTCCGGCCGTTTGGATTTGTAGTCCTGCCTAGTGATTTTAAGTCCGGGCAAGTGGCTCTGAAGTTCTATTAAATGTTAATTCTTCCTCTCAATTAACAGTCTAAAATAAGCTAAGCTGTTCTCATGCTGTGCACGACAATGAAATCAAAAGACAAATACGAAGGCGCTCTAGTAGATCGACATTTGGCGAAATCTATTGGAAAACAAAATATAATTCCTATGGATCGTTTGGTTATTGTTTTTAGATTACTCTTCTAGACTATGTGTACAGTGTAACTCAGCTTGGTATTAGGTTTCTACGAATCGCTGGTTACTTTGTCATTCTTAAACGGCTTTAACAGCTGAACACAATGCCTTTGAATTGCATCAGGCAAGTTGTGAGTCTGAGTTTTCACTGTCCTCACATGCTAGTTAACATGAGAAGGGCAGCAGTACCTACATGTATGCTGTTTATACAATCGTTCATTTTCACTGGTTTATATTGTGTATATGTTTTTGAATTAAGAAATTACGTTATCAATGTAAGAAAAGCTTCATAGGTCTGTCTGAGAGCTGCAAAGTCTAGTTTATTTGGAAAACTGCTTTAGTAACCGGAGAAGACCTTCTCTTAGTTTGATTTTCTACACCACATTCTAATTCAGGTATATTTATACATTTGTTATGTTTTACCAGATGAAACTGGAACACAAACTCCCGCTGCAGGTTCAAGTACCGTGGATATCATTCCTGGAAACATATTGGGTAGGTATTTATTGTTATTGTATATTCAAACTTTAATATAACAAAGTTGGAATCAACTATTAGTCAGAATTCAAAACGCGATGCCCGGTATCTCCAACCCAGATAGCCGCGCACAAGAACAGATTGGTCGAATTTAAAAAAGGATTAGCCGGTCATCAAACACGATGGCCGATCTTGAAGTGGTGTTTGATCACCGGCCAACTGGTTATAACACCGGCCATCGGTTTTAGTGTACAGTCAACTAGAAGTTTACGAGATGCTGTAGCTTATTGAAATCAGGGCAACACATTTGATGTCTAGACGTTTGGTTTGTAGTCCAGTCGACTCCTTTTGAATGCGGGGGAGCAGTATTTGAATTCTGATCAACTGCTGATTCGTTCATTTGTGTAACAGTGCAAAGCAATCTGAGGTGCTGTGATGCTATGGAAGTAAAATGATAAAATGTAAAATCCTAGCAAGGAAGCACTCCAACGGTACGACATTTGGCAAAGTACGTGTAGACTGGAAAAGAACATACTAGGACGAAGGAAGAGACATCATGGCAGGCGAGGCCCAGGACAACAATGGCGATGTAGGAGAAAACCTCTTGCGCCTTTACATGTACATGGCTGCTATTATTGTCAGCAATTTTGCAAAGTGGACACGAAAGTCGAACAAGAATGATCTGAGAAGAGTTCACAGTCAATAAAACAACAGTTGTTTTAAAAGCTCTTGATTAAATCCAGTACACCAAGCAGAATGAACGATACCTTGAGTCCAATTTAACTATGAGCGATGTTTTCACGAGAGTTAAAGAATGGCTATAATAAAGTTCGACATTTATTGAATAACACAGTGCAACATCTTTAAATTACAATAACATTTGTAAGCAAGTCTCGTTACATATCTTGTCACACTTGACTCATATTGTCAACCGTGGAACAATGTTTGTACATATTGACGTCCTCTATTTTCACACTTGGCTCATACCGTCAACCGTGGAACAATGTTTGTACATATTGACGTCGTCTATTTTCACACTTGACTCATATTGTCAACCGTGGAACAATGTTTGTACATTTTGACGTCCTCTATTTTCACACTTGGCTCATACCGTCAACCGTGGGACAATACGTGTCCATTTTGACGTCATACAGTGCCATTCTCGACAAATTGTTCATTCAAAGTATGGGTTAGTTGAACTGCTTTTATTTTGTTTACTAAGAAAAAAATATTTGTTTTGCAGATAGAATGAGTGCCGCTCTTTTCCATTTTGACAAACCTTCAGTTCAAGGTGGCAACGAAACAGCTGGCGTAACCATTCAGTCGCTTGAAGCCCATGACGTAGATCTCGACTTTGCTGTTTTAAAGCTTAACTTGCAAAGTGAACTACCCCGCCGTCTGAGACACTTTCCCAAGCTGATTGCTCTGCCGCAAGCGCTAAATAGGTACAGAAAGATCAATAGCAGTGACAAAAGTATAAGCTTCGCCGGACATCCCGGTGGTAATCACAAAGTCGTAGATGCTCAGTGCCGTGTTGTGCAAATGAAAACACGAGAGGTGAGTTAATGCATAGGCGAAGCAGCACTGAAAAAACCGGGGGCTATAGCCCTCTGTCCCTTTGGTGCACCGCCCATGTTGTTATTCTTTAAGGAAAGAATCTTTGAAATTATGACCATGTAATTCTTTATCTGCAGGCTGTGGATATCTGAGAAACACCATGCGCTTATCGTTTGGATTTTTGTTATCCCATCCCTGAGCAAGCCTAGACCAGACAGTGACTAACTTGTCAACCGATTCACAAGTTAATGCTGGTGAAGTAGCCGCGATGCTGAAAACAAATGTTTTTCGATAATTTATCTCTCAATATACCACTGTAATAATTCAAATACGGTTGATATTTAACAGAAATCTTGGTCGTTGGTCTTCATTAGTATTCGTTTGTTTTAAACTTGTACCCCAAACAAGCGTGTTGGTTTAGCACCACAGTTATCTCATACAAAACGTTCAGACCTAAGCCTTATGCCATAGCAACGAGCTCTCTAAAAGCCGTAATAGCGCCATCAAGACTTTGATGTGCCGTGCATTTCGCCTGATACCCAGGGAGTAAGCAGTTCACCACTTTTCGTCCGCCTGCATGCCAATTTTATTTTAGTATGAACACGAGCAAATACATGTACAACTCTAACATATCCTACCACTGAGGACACCTCATTTTAGTATGAACAAGAATGGATACTTGTACAACCCTAAATATCCTCCATCTTAGGACACTTTTTATGCTAAAACTCGAATGAAATCTCTGGAGCAACTGTTTTCACTAAATTAAAATTGGCAGTTATCGAGACCAGAATGATTAAAACATTTCAAAAATAGACCAGAAATATTTAAAAAATTCAGAAACAGGTAGTTCACATAAGAATCCCGAAAAAACAAATGTCATTTAAAGGCAATTGTTATTTTGTTATTCTTCAAGGAACAATTATTTGAAATTATTACCGGGTATTTGTTTATCTGCGACTTGAATTGTCTTGTGGATGCCTGAATATAAGACAACTCAGCTGTGTGTGAATACTCGAGCCAATCCTTTTGGGTACTTATTGTCCAACTAACCGCGTTTTTTCGATCAAACCTGCAATGGAAATACCAGGTACAATTGTGTTTAGTAAAATTAAAATGACATATGGAGAGCCCAAGTAGAGTTAGGTAATACAGAAACAAGTACAACACTGGCATTTAAAGCCAATAAATTAAGTGCTATTTAAAATCGAGCGTTAACTAGTACGGCTCTTTAAAGAGGTGTAGCAAAGGAGTGCAAAAGGCTTATTTATGCCAGCCATCTTGTTCCTCTCTTTCATGAACAGGTTGGTATTAGCCTTTGTACGAGTTACGGTGCACTGAAAGTGCACATCAACCGTGTGAGTTAGTTTTTCTATAAAAGGCACCTGTCATTTTCAGCACGACAATCTGAAGAGATGGTCGCAGCAGAAGTTTGGTGCCGATACATACCCAAAGCTAGATGATCAAAGACGGGTCCTGTACCATACTAGTCCGGATTTTGATAAAGGTAGCTCGGGCAGTCCTGGCTTTGTACCTAACGAATCTCAAGAGCCATGTGTGGCTGTCATGCAGTCGTTTCTCTTTCCGTTTGTGCAGCCGGGCCACAATGTTCCCATGGGTGAAATGGAAGCCAAGTCTATAGAACAAGGAGTCCGACTAGAGGCTATCTATGATGTTTTGGCACGTGACAACGAGCCTCTTTGTAAAGATATCTTCCCTAATGGTCGACCGAATTAAATTTTCAGTACGACTGAGGACGTTACCTCAACCACAAAAATGAATGTATTATTGACATACACTGTATCTGTATAGCTGTTTTTTGCCAATCATACACGAAATAAAATGTATCGTTCATGTATCATACATGCAATTCTAAGGTGCACGTGCGGCTTGTGATGACTAAGTAGCACAGCACACATGTTAAGTTCACCACATGTGTTTGTTTGTGTTCTTTATGCTGTCTCTCTACACGAATGTGCCCGTGCTGTATATGTGCGTGGACCATGATACAACTCCCATGACGATGACACTTGAAAGAAGAAGCAAATCCATGGGCGCTTTTTGAGAACAGAAGCGACATCTTTTGGCGTTGATATCCCACGATTTGGACATTTTACGCTCAGGTAAACGACGTTCAATTAGTTGAACGACACAAAGCAACTATGGCATAAAAATAATATGCGCTTGTAACATATCAGCAATTTGTTTTTCCTAGTCAATAAGCAACATTCAGTTCCCCTGCCTTCGTCAAAGTGACGAATAATTGTATTGCGCTCATCTGTAACGTGAGCTATACGTTTCAAAAAGTACGCCCACACCTGCGGTCATAAAAATCAACCAGCGTGAGATTGCTTCATCAAATATTCCAGGCACATTAGTATTGTACAGTCGTGGTTTACCTTTCCGTAAACAATGCAAGCAAATTGTATTTTTTCATCTTGCCACGTGAATACGGTGTTTTAAAAACTCACATCTGAGGCCGTTTAAAATTTAACGAGTTTCAGTGCCGATAGCGTACATGTACGTGCGCAGAGAAGCCATGACTGTGTACTTTTTTAAAAGTTTCGTTAGGTGTGTTTTCAAAGACCTACATAAATCAATGGTGTTAAAATACACAGCGTGTCTGTAAATTTAGACAAACAATGTTTACAACCTACCGCAGTGTATCACCCCAATGAAATGTAACCGACAGATACATATACATGTATGTACAATTGAGCGTGCGGTGTATCTTCTGATTGTAGTGAAACTAACATGTATGTATTATGGTGTTGACAGTGTATCCTCTCGATGACGTGTACCTAACATGTATGTATAATGATACTTAAGTGTATCCTCTCAATGAGGCGACACCACAATATAGGAATAATGGTGCTGACAGTGTATCTTCTCAATGAAGTGTTACCAACATATACGCATAATGGTGCTAACAGTGTATACTCTGATTGTATGGTAACTAACATACATGTATAATGGTGCTAACAGTGTATACTCTGATTGTATGGTAACTAACATAAATGTATAATGGTGCTAACAGTGTATACTCTGATTGTATTGTAACAAACATACGTGTATAATGGTACTGACAGTGTATCCTCTCAATGAAGTGTATGAATATACATGTGTAATAGTGCTTACAAAATATCTTTTCAAAGAACCATAACCAACATTCTCATACAATAGAATGTACATCGGAGACATACACCTTTATTTGCCTAGTCATACTCAGCGTACTTCGTTACCCTGCACGGACTACAAAAATATGTCTGAACTTAGTATTTCAAACATTTATTTCCATTATTTTAAGAAAGATGACAAGCTAAATCACTACTTTATTCATCAACAACAGTGTACATTCGGCATTTTGAAAAGCGATCTTTTCAGAAAAAAATCTCTTAACAGGATATGCTTGTAAAGACATACACTTAATACATTGGGTTTTCGTGTTTACATGAAACTCAAACCCTACAGAAAACATTTGAAATAGATAAAAGGATATTGTATTTCATCTTATGCAAAGGTAATGCAAAACCAAATGTAGATTGACAACTTGAAAGATAATTCCTTTACAAGTTGTCCCTGAGGTAAACTTGTGTTAGAAGTGTTTTTTCCACTGGTACAACAAAATAACGAAAACGGTAAGTTTCTGTACATGTAACTCTTCTACCAACATTCTTGAATTACATGCATGAAATTCGTTCGAATTCGACTTTGTGAACAATAATTAAAGCAAGAAACGTGAAAACATGCTCTCTTAAAGTGATGAATAACCCTGACCACTAATCAACGGAACAGACCAAATTTGTTTTGTAAACTGTCGCACAAGAGAATTTTGTAGCATCCATGCATGTGTTTCCGTTTAACATTGCGTTTTTTGTTACAGTCACTGCATCAATTCGTTTCAAATCCTTCTGTAAAAACGCATTAATTGCCAACTGAAATTCTTTATTCCGAAGAGTTTATTTTCAGAGTTACTTTTTCTGCATGAGGTAGTCGCGACACATTCAATGTTGTGTTCTTATATGTACCTCGAATACTGTAATTTTGCAATTAAGTGGTTACGATTTCTACAAACTCCGCAAGTTATATCAAAATCTGAATAACTATGCATGACTCTTGACACTAAAACCGATCCCAAATTTGCACTTTTATGTATCGGTGACATTAAAATCTACGCTCACAATCAACCGGTTGTTGATGTTGGCCCCAGGATACTTTCTATCCTTGATACCTTTACAAGTAAAACAAAGGAAACAAGTCCCAACGGAAATATGCGAGCACGTAATAAAGTAATCAAAAGCGATAACTTCATGTATTTGCAATTACAAGCTACTCCTTTAACATTTTCCACCTTGAAAACAACTGCAGTCGCAACACGTACAGCGTTTTTTTTTGATTTTACATACAATTCGATTGTAATATTAATCATATCTTAATTGTTATGTGTAAAAACGCCTCATAATCAGCGCTAAAATTTATAATTCAGCGAGACCATGTGATTTTCCGTCGATGATTTCGCATGAACACTCACTTTGCTGTCATTACCTCCAATTCCGTTCAGGTCATACAGTTTTACAGTGATTAAAGAGTTTCGTACGTTACGTTCCATTCTCCTGTAGTGTGAAAACCAAAAACATTTCCAGCATCACGATCTAACCTAGAATCTTGTCAAGCAAGCATTTTTGTGTTGGTACACACTACTGTAATTATGTTGGTCAAAGTTTAGTCACACAAACGAATTAAAGGTGACATAATTTGCTTCCCGAATTTTTTAAAGTAATTTCAAATAGTATTTTCAAATATCGGTTCTCGCCAGGAGCACGGTTACAACACCTGGCTGGATTACATGAGCTAACCAGATGAAAGCAGACAATATGAGAGCTAAACTATGTAAGCATCGGTTTGTTCTTGCAAAGCAGATGACACGAAAGGTCAGTCAGTCAGTCGGGATACTCATTCGACAGCGCAGGTGTGTAATGTACATGTAAACCTTTATAAACCGGTATAAGGGTCAGCGTGGGCGAACAACAAATCATTAATTGTTTGTTTGGGCAAAGTTCTTCTTTTATGTCATAACTTGATAACTTCCTACTGAGGATACGTATACTCCAGATCGGTCGTCTAAACTAGGCGATCAGTGTGGCGACCCAATAGCCGACCAAAGAGGAAACTCAGCTGTCGATTTCTCGTAGGCCGTGATTGGCGGCTTGACGACCGGTCTGACGAAAGCTTGTGACGTAAGTTCCTGGACAAAACTGCTATTTTGGAGCTCGACTGTTATCGACATCATGAGAGAAAGAGCTTCATCGGGGAAGCAAGCAGCAAGAGTTCTTAAAAAACATACGGCACCTCAAGTCGGCGAAAATAAGCACGATAGGCTTACTGGTGATTTTCAAACATAATTTTTGCTTATTTTGCAAGGTTTTTACTAAGTTTGTTGGGGTAACTTTGACGAAGCTAGAAAAACTTCAACAATTTAAATCATTTTGTGCAAAGTGTGTGTCTCTCTGTTTCTCTGCTGGTTCACTGCGTATGATTGAGTATGTTCACTGATGATACCTCAGTTTGGTAGTGCGTACATGTAGCTTGTTGAATTTCATTACTGTTCTCAGCAACGGTTAACTGTAATGCACGCTATGTCAAACGGATGAAAACATAGGGCCGGATATTGCAATTGTGAGTCCCGTAACTTAGAGGTAAGTCGGTGCGTGGGGCCTCTACACAAATGTTCACCAAACGATTGTCGCTCAACAAAAGTAATACAAAACAAATCTTTATTTTTGGAAAAGAAAGGCAAGTAACGTGACTTTTACACCGATTTAAGAAAGTTTTAAGCGCCAGTCCAGATAAAAACCAGTAGATTTTCAAAAATCAAACAGAACAACTTCATTTTTGTACCGGGGTTAATAGGCCTATCCTTACAAAAATCTAAACGCCGAATTGTGTGAACTCAATGACGTATAACTTTGCCGCTGGATCACGATACTACAAGCTGGCACAATTTGGCATTTTAGCTGTGTCTAAATTTGTATGTTTTCAGCAATGAAAATAAGTATTTTATAAAATACATCAAAAGTCGTACTTGTTGGCTGGTATAACCAACGTATACTGCGGCAGGAATGATAACTATAATGACCTCGAGTGTGTTAGGAGACCCCGAAATTAGGTACTGGGGACACTCTAGGGAAACTCTGAGCGATAAGTGAAGAAGGCTGAGCCTGAGATAACCTAAGCCTTTCTAGGTTCAGATAACGGTCCACATGTATGTTAACACCCTGCCCCTTTTCTCCTGGGCATAGTAGTATTGTCACACTTCGCATTTCTGTTTTGAGATATGACTTTGGTGAAAGTCACCAGGTAATGGATGTCTGTGATTGCTTCACTAAACAACATGCGTAGTACCTTGAAAATAAATCTTTCTGGACTTGAAAGAAGCACCTGTGTTCATTGGAGTGAAGAGACGTTATCTGTCTCAAGTTTAAGCCAATGCGCCAAGTTCTTTTCCGAAAAACTCATGACCAGGTATAACCACATTCACAAATTTCCACTATTTCCCCTGAGGATTTTACGTGTGGAAATCATCCTATACAGATGACGGTAACCTGCCTAAAATACAGGGTAGGTAGGAAAACCAATGTCTCTGAAAATCCTCCATGTGGCAACTTCTCAACACCAAGAGTTGAGGTTGGCAATGTTTCTAGTGATGAGCCTAAACAAAAGTTCGACATTTTTGTTACAGACGCAGAACCTGGTTAGCATTTGAATAAGGGTAACCACTACAAGCATTTACAGAGGGGAAACCACGTAATTGTGATCACATTGCACGATAGTGGTCAGATATGCTTTCAGATGTACGCACCGGGGCGTCATTCGAGACAGCCTCAGAGTACAGTGTGGATGAGAGAAATGCTCAAGTAGTAGAGTGGGCATTGAACAAACGGTCAAGGTCAACGAGGTTTTCAGTAAAAAGTACAAACTTTCTGACAAACATATTCTATGGAGGAAAAAAGTCAGGTAAATTACGTTCACCTTCAGAAGTGGACTCCTCCGGGAAAGAGTTTACTTGTGATGATTGGTTAAGTGAGTCGTAGGTTGCTGGATCTTTTTAACGGTTCTCTGTAGCACCAATGGATTTTGAAAGTTATGCCATTAAAAGTAAATGCCACCCAAAAACAACCTATTTTGTATCAACTTAGATCGAGTAGTTCCACGCGATAACATCAAGCTCAGTTGTTTTACCTGACACCTGACGGCAGACGGAGTTGTTCAAATTAACTAGCGGCGTAATACTTGTAGGTTCGAACGCCGTCTGTTCAGCCGTTCACAACAGGCTTACTGGTGTCAACTTGTTGCTTGAATCATCGTTTTACAACAGTTGTAAAACCCTTATCAATACATCGGATTCTTGAACAAACGAGTTGTCTTATTTCATTGTTACGGATTTACATGTACATTTATTGAACGTACGGTGGCCTACAGAGTTCGGTCAAGCAGTGTAGACTCCTAAGTTCGGTAAGCCAAGTTATCATGCTCGATCACGGAAGTTTGGGTCGTTTTAGAGATCAATTCGAATCGTTCTTCGGTGAAATAGAGACATGCAAGATAGCTGTGTGTTGTAACCTTAGACTTGCAAAAGGTTTGTTATGCCAGCCTGTGCCTCGAAACCCTTCAGGCCCGTTGCGGCCGCCGGGACTGGACTTCTCGAATTTAAACCAGCTTAAGTTGGAAAATGATCCTTCAGTCACAAAAAGACTAAACTAGGGAGCTAAAGAAATAATGTGCATGTAATTATTTTGGGGATTTAGCCACGAAACTTATCGGGGAATGCCAAGTCGAGATACCCTTTTACGGAAAGGTCAGGGCAAAATCTGTACAGTAACAATGGTATGAATAATGTATTTGTATATCATAAAAGATTCCCCTAACATGTGACCATAGCCTATAAAATCGAGTCATTCTTTAACAACAGCTTTCTGTCAGCAAACACTGAATTAGCATGCGCTAACACGGCCTCGGATCCCGGCTGTCAATTACCTTTATTTCATCTCAAGGCATTGGTTTAGTCATTGCTGGCTTCTCGAAACATTTGCACTCACGAATACTCCAAATGCATGAAACATTGCATGCAATGCAACAGACTTTGTTTAAGTTCAATGTATGCATTGGTTATGTTGAGAATAATTCATTTTGAAGCAGAACGCAAAATAATAACGTCAACATGCCAACTCGCAATCGTGACGAGAGCTCAACCGACGAAGTCTAAGCAGGTGCATTGTGAAGTTTCACAGGCTATCAGTTCGATCAGGAACACAGCGATCGAGAAACACTAGAGAGGCACCGTGAACATGCACAGGCAACGGAACGTATGGATAGTTCTTTGTTAAGCCAGAATTCGTCGGACTCACAGTTGGCTACAGTGACGGAGATGTTCCACGGCCTCATACTTGCTATTAACAAAGTACTTTTCATTCTTCACTACCGCAATCGACTTCTTAAGCATTTCGGACTGTCGAGGAAGTCAAAAATCACTATATTCCCGCTTTCCTTGCATCTGCATACTTGAGACGAGCCTAAACGATTCACCACAACATAGCAGCATGCATACTGCAAATGAACCACTGACGTCGCTGCGTCGTTTCTCATATTCCCCAAAGTTAAAACGACACCTCACGGCAAAGTGAGGTCGACCGTATGCGAGGCAAAGTGGATATGGATTGATTAAGACGCTAAAAAGACTAATTAAATCGGGGCGGCATTCTCCTTTAAGTTATTCAACCATAGCCAAGCCAAATCGTATTTTCATTTGTTATGAGCTTAACATGCATCACAGTAAAATGCATTCAAACATGCCTACTTAGACGACAAACTTTGCTCCAAAATTGAGGAACAGGTCATAAAAAGATAAAGTGCTGAATGAAAGTGTATAAAAAGTGAGATTTTTCTACATCTCACAAAACAAAACCCATGTGCTAACTTTAAAAACATGTGAGATTCCGGGTGTATACACTAATTTTTGGATTTTATTTTGAGTAACTCTTAAAACCAAGCGTAAACGATGGGATACAGAGAACTTAGCTATCTGGTCAAGAGAACCCTAACTGATTTCACAGCTCATGCTAAAGCGTGATGATAAGATAAAAATTGTTTCAACTGTTGTGTTAGATGAATGCTTTGTTCAACCGTTTAATGTACATGTATCTCAACCCTTATTTTGTGGAATCCATTCTAAATCGAAAACATTAAGCGTTGTGAACTAATAAAGGAATGTTTTTACGTTAAAAACTACTGAGAGATGATTTGCTGCTTTCGGGAACTGATCTGACTGAGGGGTTATGACTATACAGGTAAAACTAGCCACCATCACGGGTACTCAAGGAAGCAGCATGCTAGAGGTGCCCCTATTGAGGCAGGACAGGAACCCCAGGGCAGTCCTGCCCGTAAAAACGAAAACATTGTTTTTCGGAGGGCGGGCCCATACCAATTTGACTGCGCCAATCTAACCCCCTACTGTCGCTTCCACCGCTGTTCTCCAGATGGCAGTTATATTGGTACCGAAGCTCAGAATGTCCTCTTTTGGTAGCGGAGCAGCGCCCAGGGATGCAGCCCTCATAAATTGGGTAATCATGAACCAATAAAATTTCACTTAGAATAAAAATCAGCCTAGGACTGTATGTATAACGGTGTGAAAATACCAAACTCGATGAACTAAATCCAGTTGCTGGCCAGCTCAGCTACATGTATCATTTCTTTGAAACAATCAGCTTAGGTCGTACCTCTCCGTCTGCGCTGGCTATATCATAAAGATTCGTTTTATGATTCAGTTTTGGTAAAAGTTTGTTCTAATTTCTTCATTCTGAAGGCCTTTTTAAATGTGGAGTTCCGTGATGAAAAACATTTCAACTCTTGGAATTCCGTAATTCAGCTCCCCTGGACCACTCAAATTCTGGATCAAGCAATTTAAGTTCCCCCGGATCACTCAAAATCTGCACAGACCTATTGCATGATTACACATTATTCTTAAAGTGGTTGCGCCATCATGACGTGCTCTTTATGGGTAGTATGCACAAGAATGTCAAGCCAGCGATTCAGTTTTGAACAACAGATCTTCATTGCGCAATACTACTGGAAACTACATGTAAACACATCAGAGAAGAGCAAATATATTTTTTCCGAGTTAATGAGCAATAACTTTAATTATACATATTTAAAAACTTAAAACTTTATTTACATGTATGGTTTGTGAATGCCTCTAATGTAGTTCATAGTTCTAAACAGACAAGGCGCATGATGTTTCTCTTGTGAAAGAACGGGGGATAGGGCACTAAATGGTGTCCTCCTCAAAGTATGTGTATGCTGTGAATCACTTGACGATTCACGTGGCCTGCTGAAGTCCTCGAGAGGACACAACGTAGCCAACTTAATCCGTAAGTCCAATAGATAAATTATAGTCATTTGAATTGGAACACTTTGTAAAACTGTCCGACATTCACCATAATCCTTGAGACTAATTTGACACAGACAAAAATCGGTTTGCTAATTGAGGATCTAATCGAATTTTGCCATTTCTTACAACGTTAGCTTCTAACTGTCAAAAATTTATTTTCGTATCTACATAAACCAGTAAACCACGAATGAATCTTAGAGACAAGAGGCGAATAACCCTGAGGGCACACCCCACATGCGACTCAAAACGCCACGTACATGTCGTTTTATGCTGCACGCGAATATTTCCCCGATGATTGCGTTTGGGCCCCCTTCAGAGACCGCTTGGAATGCACGCCAACCTTTGCTATCCTCTGTGTGAGGTTGGAACCCCATTCTACAGCATCTTAGATTCGCCAATTGTGAGTCAAAAATAGGTCCACTTGTTTGCGAGGTTTTGCACATTCTGTGCTAAAGATGATACGGTGGGTTTCGGGCGCTTACCTCCCTCTAATTTTACCACTACCGCACTGGTGCGCAATATATTCATCAAGGTACGCAGGCCCGTACGTAAGTTAATAGGCAACACAGTTCTCCCTCTTAGGCATTTAAGGAACGACACGTTGCCTAGGTAACGAAGAGATCACAGTGTTATATGGATGCAAGTTTTAAAGAACACTAAACTCGTAGTTTTGCTCTTTATTCAATCCACCGCAGCTTGACATGGAAATTGAAGCCATATTTGATATCACACGCTGTGCTTATTTGTACCATCCGTTCTTCGGACATTTAAGTAACCTTTGACACGATGACAGAGTCCACGGCAATATCTGTACGAAAGTCATTGATGTCTCCCAAGGTGAATACGAATAGCAGCTGTAATAGAGATTATTGTTTCAAGTTAAAACAAATAAATTCATCAAAATTGTGACAACTTCTCGTGAATATTCAGGATCTACAATGAACTTAAAAACACAACAGTGTTCAAAAAATCCAAGACGAGTTGAAAATCGTCGGGCTTTTTGACCCTATATTATCACACTCTCAAACGATCCACTACTACTTTAAGAATAGGTATCTGCATTATACACGTATATTAATAAACTTTCAAAGGTGTGCTGATTGGATCCCAAAAATGTGATACTGACGAATGCTTGGTGCCGTTATATGAGGAATAAACATATCCGACGAGTCTTACCCTGTAGCCTGGCGAATATTCCGAATACTCCAAAGCATTGAAAGAGTCAGCACTCCAAGGGCATTCCGATTGTACCATTGTCCTTCCACAACTTTGACTCTCATATGACCCCAGCAACGTCATGCTGGCTCCACCTTCTTCACGTTGAAAAATCTCCAGTTTTCCTTCGTTCTTTCCAAACATGTGATAGTTGAAATCCACCTTTATGTTACCTGCCAATCAAATTTTTTGATCAGGTTGCCATCGCATGAACTGGTACGCCAAAAATAAAACCAAGTTGATCGCTTATCACGTGACAATTCACCTGAGGTCGTGCGACGATTCAACACTATGATATGCGTTTGCCAACTCTAAAGTCCTAAAATGACGCTCAGGAACTTGCGTTTAAATACAAGTAGATTACGAGATACAGGAATGATAATTTTATTTGAGTTTGTGTTGGTTTTGGGTCTTCGTTTGAGAAGTCCAAATGTGTTTTGCAGCTCAACAGTGCGAAGTAGTCATTGAGATCCATCGCGGAATGTATGCAGAATAAACTAAAGAATCCCAGATGTCAGCGCATTTATGGCAACAAGTTGGAATCGAGAAGACTGGATGACACCGACAGAAAACACTGTGGCATTGGGCAGGGAGGAAGCGACACCTACAGGCAATAATTTTACTTACTTAGACCAAGTGCAAAAATACATGAATTAGTCACCACATCTACGCAAAAACAAAGTTACAAATATATAAATTAATAAAATATATATTTTTAGTAACCTAAATTTTATGATTGAAAGGACATTCAATCAGATTGATAATTTAGGAAAACGCTATTGTATTCACCTTGGATCAAAGCGGTCTCCAAAGTCGCTGTCGACGAAGGAGGGTTGGGCCACGATCCATCGTAATATATGTAGGTATTGCCTTCAGCTGGGGAGGCGGGTCCTGTGTGACGTGAATTACTTCTGCCGTTCTGTCAATGTCAAGGTATCAGACAGAAGATGACTAAGATGAACAAACAAAAATAATAATATGCCCCAATTACGATACAAACTCGGTTGCTTTTTAAGTTAATGGAAATCCCATTATCCCATCTTTGGCAAATAAAGTACTTTCAGACGTAATCACGCGGGGTTGCCTAAATTGACGCCACAAGTGACGCAGACAATCACAAACATGACAATGCTTTACGTTGACACTTGTATTAAATATATACTTGGGACCAACTTGAACCAAACGAATTAAAGTTTGGTCCTAGCAAAGTTTGCGTAATCTGCAAAACATCTTGCATTTTCAGCCTAAAATCGTCAAATTTCACAGCATGCACATATGTCCGACTTACCCGAAAAGTGAGGTCAGAGCTATCGTTACGTAGTTGCTTGAATATTCCGAGGGGGTTCTTCTTAGAGAGCTCAAACCCGGATAGAAATGATGAGGAGCTGCTAAAGTCTGAAAGACAATTTCATTTCCCCAACAATCCACGCAAATCACCCGAGTCAAGAAACGCGTATGAACACTGCCGCAAGAGTGACAGAGTGGGTCTGCGTTCTGCAGAGCTAAGACCCTTTTAAGGAAGCGCCAATGTGATCAAGTACTTTAATTCGTTGTAATGCAAGGCAAAACTTCTCGAAGATTTGTGTGAATATTGCACTTTTGTAAACCTCTTGAGTGTAATGAATCTCGGATGGACCTCTCTATGTCGTGCGATTTACAGTCTACACTCTTGTTGATTGCTTTTGTGCACACACTCGTCTGATAGCTTAATCAAAAAAAATTCCCATACTGGTGTACTCTAGGACTGACATACATCTAATACTGTAAGATCGAGACTTCTTCGTAAATATTTTGAATCCCCATGTCAGCAGCAGTCAGTAGTGTTTTGGGCCATTTCAATTCTCGCTATCAGTATGTCCCAAATACTTACCTATGACGTCACACGTGTCACCCTTCAGCCCCGTGGGACACACGCACGTGCAGGTGGAGGAAGAAGACGAATAGTCCGAATCGTCCACGTGGAAACATGGTCTAGAATCACAAGGGTCTACAAACGCATTAAAGATTTCCTATAACTGGCGTCGTGTAGGTAATTTCGGATTAAATGCCTTCAGATTATATAGAGCACGAATGTTTCTAAGGGAAAAAAAGAAGAACATGAACAATAGAAGAGGCAAAAAGAGATATTACATTCATCATCTTTTGTCGTATTATTTATATCGATTGCGAATAAAATCACTTTTATCGATTGTTTTAAATGAATAACGACTGTATGACACCAAAACATATTGTTCCAAAAATATACTCAATTATTCCTTTTTTCTTTTCCCAGCAATAGGAGATTCTTTAAATTTTACCACAAAGTTCAAGGTAAAAAACCACAAGGATGACTGTCATGTGGTGGATAACCAAGCATAACGCCTGCCGTCGCAGAATGTGTTATCGTGTTTTTGTTTCATTTAGTTTAGTCATCGTGGTTCATAACTTTCTATTGTTGTTTATCACCACTCTCTTTGAGCAGAAGATGACTGATAATTCTTATTCCTAGAACTGTTTGTTTGTCAGCATAGTGCATCCTTTAGTTTGTCATCTTATTTGGATGGTTAATTCGTGTTTCTCTAGTCTTTCTCCCTCTCTCTCTCTCTCATATACATATACATATACNATATATATATATATCACTTTTACTTGTATTTCATGTACACGTAGTAGTATCAGTAGTTTTAATGAGTTGATTAGAACTTGTTCCTCCGCATTGAGAGTTGTTCCTACTCATGTAACTCTTGCAGTCGTCAATATACATGTACTAGTCAACATTCATCTCTTGTTCTGTTCCAACGAACCACCTCGTACACAGTCGAACTGCATTTTCTGTGTACTCCACATTTTACACTTCTAATGTATTAATTACTAGCGAAACCTAACACCAATCGCTGACTTTCAAACTCCGTCGACACGATTCTTCAGTATTCAAAAATGTGATAATGGCATGAAAACCTACATTTAGACGCATTCCAGCTTTCAACGATTCCCACTAAGTGAAAAATCATTGAAAAACGAGAGCAGACAACATCCTCTGCCGGCTAATCTGTTGCTTGTCAGAAAATTAAATAAAGAAGCAGCGGACCAGGGTTGCGTTCCGTACCCTCAGGTATCTTGCCAAAAACACAGGCTTCCGCGAGACTTTGCCAGATATCACCATGCACGAAAAGCAGGACCACACAGGCTTTCCGAGTGTCTGGTTTGACAGAACACAACCCAATAGTTGACAGATTGTTACCGTGTCACATCAATAAACGTATGTCCAACGAATGCATCACAGTGAGATGCGAGAGACCTAGTGTAATGTATTGTACAGAGGTGCACGAATTGATTGCATCACAACACTTATATCCGCGCTGTGCCAGGAAACGGTTATTGACGTACCTGATTTGCAAGCTCCCTCTGTAATTCTCATATTGTCAATTGCGATATCACTCCTGTAGCTGCTCCCTCTAGTGGCACGAAAGGAAACCTACAATAAAAGATTTACTTTAAAAGGATATAATAACGGGTTTTAGCCATTTAACAGATATTAACATACGTGTGTGACTTTCCTACCGTAAAACTATTGAAGCCACGTATGATGGAACTTCTTACATAGTCTCCTAAACAGGTTAACGTATCCTAAGCTTTAGGTATATTACACGACAGCTGTCAGAAAAAAAACACACATCTATATCTATTCTATCAAAAAGAGAGCTTCTGTTTTAGTCAATCATTGTGAAATGCAAACGTAACATGAACGACAAACAGAGCTACTGATGATTGCTTGAAATACAAAATTTAGTATCGCTTTAACAAGCTCACTCTAAATTGAATTTGTTTCAGCGCAATTATAAAAAATGAGACGATAAATTATATTAAGCCGCAGCAAAACACTTACGAACTACCAGATCTTCTCCAAATAAGAAACAATTTCTAATCCTTCTAAGGATAGAATAAGATGTCCAAGGTTTTTACATATAAATAGATCCGTGTTAATACGCTTTGGGGCATCACTGTGTTTTTACAGAGGACAGTCAGTTTAAACAACAGAAATATTTCGTTAATGACTTCCTGAAACGCCTCTGATGGTCATGTAGTAACAACCGACAAATAGCCTGCTTAAATCGGTCAATACGTTGTCCGAACATCAAAGTGTCTGGCGAACGACCGCGTAACTGGCACTCTCGTTATAGGCTTGGATTGTATTATACCTGGTACACGGTGGAATTTGAACCTTGTGACTTACGACTGTCAATTCATTTAAAGACATGATTTACGCATGCGTAAATTCATCACAAATGAACAAAACAATGCATTGGGTCAGCCTTTATGGCAATTACCTGGAGTGAATCTGGTGCAATTTTAACGAATAGTATGGACAGTAGCGTATCTAGGACACCATAAGGGGAGTCCTACATGTTGCCTCGGGGAATTGGGCAAGGCGCGATTGTATGCGCACAGAGGACTTGAAAGTTCTGTGGGCCGAGGATGTGGACCTCCTCTTTAGAAAATCTGTCGGTGGACTAAAAGAAAAACGGGAATGCGATTCCGCTGGGATCTTAGCCACCCTATCTGCTACCGGTCCTAGGTACTGAGCTGCTTTTCTTCACGCTTCATGCTGTTTCGGTTTCACTTAATTACGGCTGCCAAAAGGGGGCAGGGCCGCCCCCCCACCTATATCCGCATTAGGTTGAGAAATTCCTAGAAAATGCAGCCATTCTGACCGTTCAGCAGAATTTTAGATGCGGGTACCAGTGCCCTTCAGACGATTGAATCATTTTTAATTATAGAACTCACATGTACTGTGCAAGGGCATTAGGATGCATGTTACCACTCCGGTACCTACATTTAAAAAGGGCGAGTTTGTAATTTTGGGGAGAAAAATATCCGCACTCGCAGTTTTTCTTAATATGTAACACATGGCGATATATCACGAAGTCGTGCTTTTTCGCAAACTTCTCGTGTCTGCGGCAGATGTCTCCTGGGTGTTTGCCATAGTGTGTCTGAAGACATTTCCATATACAGATTCATATGCATTGCTTCTTTGATTTTTCTTTCAGACAGACTTGTTTTACAGAAGATTACGGGAATGTTGTCTACGTTATTTTGGCCACACATGGGCTGTTGAATATCTGTAAATTAATGAGTTCAACAACCCAAATGGTTCAAATCCTGAGTTCCAGGTGCCCTGTTCGTTCTTTTACGAACTCAGCAACGTCAAGTGAAGGCTGCAGGAATGAAAAATCTAAACAATGTGCCAATTAAATAACAAAGATGAAATGCTACGTCAGGGACATTTCAATATCCGTCAACTTCAGGCTTCCTAGTAAACGACGTTTCGTGTTGCTTGCCTTCTGCGTTCCTTGCGGCACAGTCACGGCCACAGTTTGCCAGTCGTTTGAGGTGCGCGAAAACGTCATCAACTCAGAGTTGTTACCCATGATCGTGAATGACCCCATGGTGTTGCCGTACATGCTCAAAGACAAGCGGAGACAGGCAGCGCCCCCCTCTAAAGATGGAGAAATAGAGCAGCTGAACCATAACTTCTGGCTATGTGACGCATAAAGTTCCAAGAACTTTCTTTTCATCAAAACTAAGCCCAGCACATTATCACTAGCTGAATTTTGATGACAGGATATCAGCGTTAGGTGGATAACTATTTGTAACCATCAAGTAACGACAGACGAGCCATAAACTTTTGAGTGAAACGTCATTGCCGTGCTTACAATATACAGCCGTCAGGCTACTGGCTGTCTTACAATGAAATTAGGGTTGGCAAATGCTGGTGGTATTGTCTTGGTTTGTCTCACAGTCATGTGACAATACTTTTTCCCTTTGATGGTAACATTGTGCACGCCAACGAATGGTTACTGCAAAGTTATAGAAAGAAAAACAAAGAAATTAGTGCAGACCTGTTGCAATCAGATTGCCACAAATCCATGCTAAACTTGTAGGGTAAATATCGTCCTGCACGCTAACTGAATAATGAATTCAAACCCCCACTCGGCATTTAATAGAACCAAATTTAAGTTATTGTCAAACTATGATCGATCAAGCATTGGTATTGATCTGTCTCTGTAAAGATCCCCCCTTCCATTATCTGAGCACTAGCCTGTAAGTTCAGCAATATTAGCCTCCAAACTGGCGATGTCTCCAGTCTTTGCAGGCCTAGACGATTCGAAATACACGTATCCAAATCTATTGGACGCGAAACTGGGTCCGGTGTTGAGCGTGGGCGTTGTGTCCTGTAACAGGAGAAGAAATGCAAAATTACAAACTGCCATTAATTTAGGATGTACATTATCGCTATCATCTCGCAGTGAAACTGAGTGATTATTAACGTTGGCAACGCATTCCAAAAATTATCCACCAAAGTCTTATTGACTTTAAGGAATTGTAACAAATTACCTTTAGAAGGGACCGAACTCCATGTATGAGTGAAGGCCAAAACATCGTGATTTAATTACTGTACTAAACTATCTTCCATGTATATTCGTAGCTCCACATATGTGTGGTACTGGTGAGGCTAGGGCTACATGCCGTTGGTCAAGATATGTGACAGACATTTGTTGACTGTATTTCAGTTTTCAATCTAAGTTTTCCCACAACCAAAATCGTCCAGTATATTTTTACAGCTCAAAACCAAGGAAAATACATTCATTGCCACTCGCATTATATATGCCTAATGTGCATTAAGTCTGGGAGAGTCTGAGTTTTGTGTCGCAACGTTGCATTCTATGGAGTAGCATCTCCTGCTCAACTCGCAGTGCATGGCGAAAACTCGCACGTGCTTGCCTGATCTCCCTTAATTCGAGAAATCTATCGTTTTGGAGCACAGTTGCGTTCCACTCACGCTTCGGATGTGTATCCAGTCCAAATCGTCTTCTTCTGACTGCACCAAAAAGTCACACAGTGGATGAGCAGAACTTTCAAAGTCACAGGCAAACCGGATTCCTTTAAACAAGAAATATTGCACCCACAGATGGTGAACTGGAAACAGGTCTTCTTCACAGCTTAATAGAAGTTCCTAGTTTCAGGGATTATTTAACGAAGAGTAGATGAACGTAGTGTATCTCATAAAGCGGTTCTTAAATTACAAAAACTGGAAACCCATTTCTTCCTGACAAACGACTGATTACCTACTGACAGCTTGAATTAATGATAGGGGCAAACACATCGACGATTTCCACCAATTTAAATTGTCTTACATAAGTTTGAAGTCTCAACCGACAGTATGCTTGCACGCTTACGTTTGCAGATGGGAGGATTGGACCAGAGACCATTTGCTTGGCACGTCACATTTGGCAAGCCAACTAACTCGAAGTCACCAAAGCAGATGTAAGTAACGGTGTGCCCTGTATGGTACTTATTCATCAATATCTCAGAGATGAAAGCGTTTTTGACTTCTGGCGGATCGGAACAAGTGGGCTCTGTAAAGAAAATATTTTGGGATAAAGTTTTCGATGAAATAAGTTTCTCGTAAAGGTGATTTAAACCCAAATGCAACAGTAACGTCATTTATTTACAAAATGACCTTGCTTCATGTTTTAGTTTGGGATGACTGCTAGGATAGTTTTGAGGCATGTTCACTGGGCGGAATTTGTGTCGAGGGAGCCTTACACGTTGTATTTTGTTACAGAGCCGAGCTCGTTGATTTTTTTGTGAAGTCTCGGCACGATCAACCCTTTGCCACATGGTCTTCAATCCGATTTTGATAGAAAAGTGATCTTGAGCACTAAACTACAGCGGCTCTTACCTGGTCCATAAATCATAGGTATCTTCCTTAGAACGAAACAAATGGAGACGACTTTGACAACACTAAAGGGTTTAAGTAAGAAGCTTCATTTCCGGATAAAAGCCGCATCAAACTAAAAATGATGCCATACTCTTGCTTTTGTTCATGACTTTGACGGGGACTTATTCTGTTGGTTACGTGACAGGGTTAGGCTCAGGATATCTTATGGCTAACAACGGAGGGTAATGAGGTGAACGTTACTTTGGCAACGGCACTGTCTTTATTGAGTCAACAATTGGCAGTTACTCTACTTATTTTTTATTTGTTTTCATTCAAAAAAGAGTTTGGTATTCAGATGTACATGTATTACTAGAGAATGTCACAAGTGATAAGGCAAGTAATTAAACAACTGACAAACACAAAATGCACTATTTAGGAAGCTTTGTTCAGTTCCTATTTAGATATGCTTCTTGCAACCGACCACTACAACCCTACAGTGCAAGTCCTCTACTGTAACCTGCTGGGAGCGTGTCTCTGAGTGGAGCAGTTAATGAACTATTGATGTCTAATCGTTTCATCCAAGAGGGCAATGAGAATCGGTAATCAGATCGGTCATTCATGAACGACATTAATTTTTGTTTACCTGGTTTTTCATTGCACGATCCTGGCCACGTCTCCACATGATCGACAGCTACATCTGCCTTAAAACTTCGTCTCGTGTATTCAAAAGCAAACTGTAATATAAATAGTCGGTAATTACATCATATACCGTGTAGATGGAATGTGCGCAAATACCAGAACAGTGTTCAATGTGAAATTATTCTGCTGAGTTCTAAAGTACGAAGTATGCTCTTTTGGAACTTGACATCTTTGACTTTGTTTCTGATCAGTGGGTTGCAATACATAGTGCTTAGCATAGAAATTGTAAAAATGGCATTTTCTTTATCTTTAACCATTTATGTAAGACATCAACTCTGATCACTTGAAAGGCATCACTAAAATAGGAAATTCTAGATTTACAGCACTGTGGGTGTATCTATACGTGTAGCGTAAGCATGTATTTCCGAGATCAGTGACGTCACATTCAACGCTTAATTTTGGAGAACAGGGATTTCATTCCGCAAGATTAACGTGTTATGTAAAGTTGGTAACAGCGTGTTTCGTGTAGATGTAACCACTCCAAACACGGCAAAACACCCTCCACTGCTTTACAAATTAAACGCATGCACATTGCTAAGTTTCTTAGAAATCAAACATCAGAAGTTAACTTTTACCCAAACAGTAACGCCATCTGTTCGAGGGTCTATCGTTATCTTCTCACACACCCACTGATCACCCAAGTTCTGGTTGCTGCTGTAGCGAACGTCTCTTGCACCGTTTGAATAATGCAGGACCACATCGAAGTTGCTCATGGACACAGAACTGCCGTACATATGGAGACAGAATGATATACAGCGACCATCGGACAACGCTGAAAAACATAGAAACTTTCGGAAAAGTGTTTTACGGAACACAGAAGGCGAATGACATAATATACTACACTGTATCTTCTAAAACTACCTTTGGTTCTATAGCATGTTCTTGTCGCTTTTACATGTATCTGTTAATGGATTGAGAAGCTGTTCCAGACGGGCAACATTGTAGTTCGAGAAATTGCACAACACGCTCTAAATGCCATCACGGCTTCACTGTTGCATTCACTTGGGCGTTGGATCATGTGGTACGGATGAGACAAGTGATAAATTCTGACTAAGTGTTCGTCAAGGCATAGCACGTCAACTGATTCTAAACAGGGCACTTTGAGTAGGGACTGGGCGAGGTTTATGTTAGTTTGTTAATTTTACTGTGAAACTACTATTCGCTATCATCGCCAAAATGAACTACAAAGGGTTGTAGACAGTAACATGTCCTAAGAACAACGTTGTAAATTTCGAAGTTGCTTGCTGAGTACAGTTCAGTGGCTGTTTTATTTATTATTTATTTATTATTACGATATTTAAAGTGAGGGTGGCCTCTTCAGTGATAGCACTGCTTTCCAAGAGGGTCCTCAACAAGAAAAACAGTAAATATAATTCAATAAAGTAATAAAACAACAATGAAATATACGTAACAAAGGTACAATCATGAATTAAAACAGGTTGAGAATTAAGACAATAACTAAATGTGGTGAGGAAATCACGTGCTCCTTTTAAAACACGAGTGGCCTTCACGAATGATGTGCGCCTACTTACGGAAGTCACTCGCTGAAGACAGGATTGCTTTATAGTTGTTTTTCACTGGATACGACGCCTCGCAATACATGTAATTGGAAGAGCCATCGTAACCGGACGACGGTCCAGTGCCGAAGGTCGTAGTCTTACCCTGAATACAAAGTAAACTATTTGTGTGGTTCGATAACGAGGCGGATACAGAATTTTGAGCTTTAAGGTAGGGCAGGGCAGATTATTAGCCAGGATTTTATCTGTCAGTCTTTCGCACCCCTGACCTGCCAACTTGAATCTGGGTGAATTTCATGCAGGCCCCCTTGGCCGCCCTCTGAATCCTTCACTGGACATGCAACAAATTCATGTAACTTTGTCATATGAGGAAAAGAATGCCGATGTACATTCTTATTAGACTATCACAATTCATAATTTTATTTAAATCATGTTTGCTGCCATTCAACCCACAATCTGCTATATATGACGAGACATTTGCTCAAATCAGGAGTGGATGCGCAAATGGACTCACACAACTTGGGTTGGAAATAGTGACGTCCTGGTGAAATACCTTCATGTGGGTTATAAGCTTTGATAAAGCTAACTTGCATGAAAACCAGTTTTGTGAAATAAGTAGGAAAACAATGCTTGAAAAGTAAATTCAACCGTTGTTTAAAATAGAATGCTGAATACTCCTGGCATACTGAGACAATACACGGTAGCCTATTTCACGTGACAAATGATCGATTCTTATAAACAACCAGTGAAAATGGCTCGCCTAGGACAGTGATAGGATTGAGGATTTTGTGTTGAAGTGTACTCCTACCAATTTACGTGAATTTGTGGCATATGGCTATCTAGAATAGTCCCAGGACAACTAAAGCATATGAATAGAACACTATTTCAAAACATTGCTGTTAGCCATCATGATATTGAACCGGATTCCACACAATTTGTTCAATCCTATATGCACGCACTCCCTGGTGTAACGCCGCGCTTCCCACATGTACATAAAAGTCAAAAATGGCGACAGTGGTTTGTGAGAACAAGTTTATTTTGTTTGATATTTGACATAAAGTTCTCATTTTAGCACAGTTTTCAGTTGGCGGTACAACTTTTACTAGACATATAAAATCATGCTATCAGATATACAAGTAGAACTATTAAGATCACACACCGTTGCAAATGTGAAACTGTGGCAATCCTCGAATACATGTAGCGCGAACTGAAGTAATTCTGAAAGACACCTTTAATAGTGTCAAAAACAGCAATTTGAGCTGCACGAGTAAAAGCAGTAATCACTTTAGGATATCGATGGCAATCACAAATAAAACAATCATTTACATAATAATTGTCAACCCCTTGTGTCTGTCTCCCCTTGTTTCGTACCGCACGTCACTCAGGAGTCTGTATGTTAAAAATACCCCCGCCAGCATTGCATTATCCAATTACCTCGTTATCCTGTCAGTGTTTGAAACTCTTGTCTTAACTTTAGTCACTACGGTACAATTATCTTCAGTCTCGTTAATAACTTGAACGAAACAACTTTTCCTTTTTGTTTCTGCACTCCGCCGGTTGTCGGACAAATCCACGCACCCTATGAGGTTGACTTCTACAAGCGTCCGTAACGTACAAGTACATGTACACTTGCTACTGCGACAATTTCGGTATCGAACGCGAACACAGAAGTTTTCAGAACTTAGGTAGGACAGTTTGTGGCGCCCCACAAACAAACTATGGCAACAAACAATGCAATAGTCTCTGCTTCGACGGTATTCACAAATTATCGCTATGGAGATGGTGACAGTCTAATGAATTGAAAGGCTTGAAATCTTACAGGATTTTATGTTATTCGAAAACTGGTCGAAAATGACACTTTTTAATTTTGATTTAAACACCAGGGGGCACCTCATATGAACGCGCAGGAATTTATTGTTTTGATACATAAACGTCATCCCACGTGGAACATTGTGGATTTCTCTTGAGCTAGTTGGCGATTCCAACTTAACGTTGTTTATGCCCTTCACTACTTGAGTGGGCTCACAAAGGTGTACGTGGCGACTTTGTGACCACTTGATGATGCCGCCAAGAAAAATATGATTTATCTAGAAGTTAGGATTAGTATTAAAGGACTTTTTACTTTCACCTAGCGTTCTTTTAACTCACGAGGATTTCTTAGATTGAACTCGCAGAGGCTAAAATAAAACCAGAAAATGTTTTATGTCACAGGTGTCGACAACACTCCACAAAAAACTAATTGTTCATTGATTAAATGTTCGAAGAACTCGTTGTGACCGATATTAAAACATCAACCTATCAAAATTCACGTAACAATTCCTGATATCCAGGGCCATATCCTTATGACAAAGCGTCACTGGCGGCATGACAGGACAATAAGTGTGCTCACACTACACCAAATAATTGACAGACTAACACCTCAGGTCACTTCACAAAATGGCCGATTATAACAAAAAAGTCACGAGGAACAGCTTAAGTGGAATGCGCGAGTGGATGTGCCTGTATTTTTGGGAATGGTGTCGTGCATATCCATAAAAAGATAACCAATTGATAATAGGGATTACTACACTGAGGTTTTGCTTTTTTACGTGTCTGATAAAAACATTTTTTACCGAAATTAAGAAGTGACAGCAGAATATGTTAAGTGCAATTCAAAAGTAAAACATCAATCGTTATTTCAATGAATAACCGGGAGAAAACAGCGAGATTCTGCGATATTCATAAAACAACAATCGCCAAAAATGCGTCATTCGGTCGTACAGCTGATAACTGTCCATTTATCTACTCGGCAATTTCAAATTCACGGAAGAATCACCTTCTTGTTTAGATTGTTCCTATCAACTGAGTTGTTGCACATTTCAAACAACATAACATACGTATACTTAGCACGGCATGTATTGTCGTACTCGCCGTATAGTGTCGCACCGGTCGCAACAATACGTGACGAAAGTAACAAACTATTTCAAAAAAGCCTCATCATCTCTTGGAAATTAAATACATGTAGAATCTAATTAACTTACTATGTGTCTGGTCCAATCAAAATCATCCTCTCGCAGGTTGACCATCAGGATCACTGACGAGTCCTCGAAATCATCCGTAATTACCTTTGAAGGATCTAGTTAAAAAAACAGAACATATTGAGAAACCAGTACTGTCATGAATACGAAACGTCGTCATCGGCAGTTACTCGATAACTAGTTCTACAGAGGCGGAGAAATATCACTAAAATGTGCTGTACTTATCTCCCGTGGACGACATTGTTTGAGGAAACACTGCGATGATTGACTAGATTGTAAAATAACTACGGGGACCGGAATTAACAGATAAAGTTAAAATCATGATTTCAATATAAAGTTATTTCACTGCTAAGCAAATTACAACTTGGATGTATACATTATATTATTCACGATTCGTTAGGCGTGGGAAAATGTCGTCTTTATCTGGTGATCATACAAATGTTCACGGTCCGGTTGAATGGCAGAATGAACAAACACATTCATTTGCGTTTCTCACTTAAGCCGGCGGGGGAGTAAAGCATGTTAAAAACAACAAATATATAACTAGTTGCAATTACGACTTTGCAAACACGTTTGGTGCCAACTCATATCTCCTCCCGCGAACCAACTACGCTCAGTTTTGAGCGCATTGTAGGATTGTAATGTCGTCAGTTAACGCCTGGTGCAGAACAAGTTTTCACGAGGTGCATCCCAAGATCACCTCTTGTACATCTTATTCATGTAGTCGCCATTTTAGTATTCAGTCACATTTTAGGTTTAAAAATCAATACATTTGAGAAGAAAATATAAAGAGGAACGCAAACAACACGGTTTGCGCTATTATTAAGCGCAGAACATGTTCTTTTTAACGCGAAAACAAAGCTCACTATTAAAAAAGCAACTCCGTGAATGAGGTGTATATTTTTAGTTAACCTTCGACACAAACAGAATGCAAGTCTTCAATGAAGTTAAAGCAAAAGTTATGCGAATAGTTTCTATCACAAAACAGCTCTGCATCGATTGACCAGCGAAGACAACATCCAAACTATAAAACTAATCACGTGATTAAGTAATCAATGGCAACCCCGCAGAATTCACGTCATGATGGCACAAAGTGTATTATTAAAAGTTCCTTGCACCTCATACAGAACACCGCCGGGTTTGCATTGAAAATGGGGTTGTTCAAGCCCCATAAATTTGAATCACGCCATTGTGCACGCGCTGCATCAATTACAAACCGTGGACTCGTGTACAGCATTGAGATAGTTTGCGGGTACAACGGTTGCACATGCACTGTGGAATTTTCGCCATTCACAGTAAAACTGCGCTATTTTGGTTAATACTGTATGCAATCAATGACTGACTCCTTATAATATCATGACATGGCAGTCTACTGTGTGAGAAACGCAAAACACTGTAAACGCGTATATGCATGAACGCAAATGCTGAGAACCGAAATTGTGGGCAAGTGTGACGATTGGCTTCTGTTAAAAATATTACGAAAACAGATTAATTCACTCCGTATTGTCTTTGTACGACCACAGATGAAATTTCATGTTTTCGGAGGAATGCATTTGCCTACAGGATTCAGTGTTAAGGCTTCCCGAAACCATGTTATGAGGATTTTGGAGACCTACATTCTTACTAAATGTCTTAGTTTTATAAGCGATAACTCTCATAGCTGTAGTCGCCGGAATTGATGTCAGTCTGTAAGCGGGCAGACTGTCGATTGGCAACGCTGCGAAACACATTTATTTTGGCAACATACCTAGTTGTGTGCAGTTTACTCCAATAAAGAGAGGGGCACATCGGCACGTGTACGTCAGATTCTCTATATCTGGCACGCAAGTGGAGCCTGGTCCACAAGGGTTGTCCAAGCATGGGTCTATAACAAACAGTAAGTCACAATTGAATGTCACTTTGTGTATACTGTGTGGTTTGATAGAATTACCTCACCGTGTCGTCAAATATGAATCATGAACATTACAATGTACAAATATGAAAAGTCTTAAACAATTTTAAACCATATTGTGACCAAAGATATACATGTACTGTACATGCATTCCGTTTATCCCAACAGACGTGGTGACAGGACTTCCGGTGATACTAATACAATGAATGAACAAGAATGAACGAAGCACGTGACTTTTTTGTTGATATGCTCACTCAGTCTCACCAAATGCAAGACTAAAGTGCATGGGTCTAGATTGAACAGTACCCGCTAGCTGCAATACAAACGATTTGCACATGAGTTATGTAAATGTTATAGGGAAAGATTTATTGAAATTCTGTTGACCTGACAATTAACACAAACGGTGGATATCTGGAAATTTTTAATCACTATTTTTGCAAGTTTAGACATTCAACAATGGGCCATCCCTGTGTGACGCGATCGGATTTATTTTCCAAATGTCCCGGGCACCTGTACATGTACATATATCTATAAGTTCCACAATGGAGTTATTTTTATCCCGGGCCCGGTTGTATGAAACAATCTCGGATAGGGACTCAACTAAGTTCCATAATTATTTTGCTTAAGTTGTGTTCTTTACTCACAGATGTAATATTTATTCTATAATTTATCTTCATTATGATCCCTTCTATAACTTAATTACATTTTCTTTTCTAAGAATATAGCCTAAAACTGAATCCTTAATTCAGTCAAACTAATTAGGAACTGACTCTTTAAATTATCGGTGTGATATGAATAGTTCCCAACACAAGAAAAGACAATCAGTGTTTTTATAACTCCACAAATGATCACAGTCTATTTAGGGAACTTAGTTGAGTCCCTACTAAAGGAATATTTCATGCAACTTGGCACAGGGCTCTACATGAATATGATATAAGTTCAATGTGTTCTTGTAACCGGGAACACGGCTCTTTGACTTATAGGTTATAATGTGTTCCAGGTTCCATGTGCCCCACGGTCTACGTGTCTTGCAAGCTACATGTATGTACGCCGGTTTATACAAGATTCCTATTTCATTTGCCTGTGTCAGGCAGGTCTGCTCTTTTCGATACCTCATTCTCATTTATCATTTCGACTCCAACAACTCAATTTTTTGCAACGGCGATGAAGTACACCCTTACGTAAACAGATAAATATTATCAATAATGAACAAATTCTAATACTAATACGAACTCACTATTCGAAAATTTGATTTTGCTCTTTTTCCTTAGCACTCGTATATCTCAAAATTGGATGAGGCAGAAAGATATAGAACTAATTAAAAAGTCTGTATACTTGTACATATACTGTACATGTATAGAGCCAAGAAGATATAGAACCAGGTTTATACATGTACATGCATAGAGACAAGAAGATATAGAACCAGGTTTATACATGTACATGCATAGAGACAAGAAGATATAGAACCAGGTTTATACATGTACATTCATAGAGCCAAGAAGATATAGAACCAGGAACATGTTGAGCCAGGGGCAAAACACAAGACACACATAATCTCGTACGCAAAATTGTTACAAAAACATGACATGTAAACACCGGGATACAAAGAACCCCGGGCATGTACAACACCAGCACATACTACCGGCACATAAAAGCCCGCGACAAGTGGAAGCCGTACTGATAGAACCTGGTACGTATAAAAGAAGGGGCATATAGAGTCCGGGACATATAGAGTCCGGGACATATAGAGTCCGGGACATATAGAGTCCGGGACATATAGAGTCCGGGACATAGAGAGTCAGGGACATATGGTGTCCGGGAGATAGAGAGTCCGGGACATATAGAGTCCCGGACATAGAGAGTCAGGGACATATTGAGTCCGGGACATTTAGAGTCCGGGACACAGATAGTCCGGGACATATGGAGTCCGGGACATATAGGGTCCGGGAAATATAGAGTACGGGACATATAGAGTTCGGGATATATGGAGTCCAGGACGTATAGAACCCATGACAAAGAACAAAGAAACATAGTACTGGTAAACATATAAAAGCCAGGATACATAGAGCCCCAATACATATAGAACTAGGGCATATAGACTCCGGGACATGTTGGGACTTACATGTGTATTTTGAGCTCGCGACACACATAACCCAGGACATATACATGTGGAACACTGGACTCATGGCAGAAGTAAACACGTAGAACCCGGAACATATAGAGCCCAATACACAGATAACTTGGGACATAGAGGACATGGAGCATACATGTATACACCCATTGACATCAAGATTACGGGACACATACATATACAATCCGGAGCCCACCAACTTGGCGCTTTTCAATCTCGCTGGTGCATTTCATTTGAATAATGTTTTTCTCTGTAAGTTCAAAAATAATGATCTATCGCTGGTAGAACTATGGCTGCTATCATTTCATCCTTCCGTCTTTTACTCTTACAATCAATTCAGTGCACCATTTCTGAAGAACGGCCACGGGACTGTTATTCACAAGCACGACAGTTGAAATTGCAACTTACATGTACATGTATACATATCTAAACATTTGTTTTACAAAGTAGATAGTACAATTCAAGTTACAAAATAATCCCAGTCTGGCCATAAGTGCTCACGTATTCTGTTCGTGGCCCGTTTTAGATGTTGAATTGAGCAGGCAGACACTTGAATATTGATTGATCGCACTGACTGTGTACCTCCTGCCTTTCACTGTTTAGGACCAATACGATTTTCTGTTTTATCTGTCATAAATTAACTTGACAAAGGAAAAATCTAGAACTTCCGCAAGCCTCACACCATATTTGAATTCATTGAGCAACTAGTTAAAGCTGCAAAATGCGAAAACCGATGATACTCTGTTCCTAAAAAACTCGGTCAGTAACGCAAGTCACAGCCGATGCGTACCGTGAACCAGTTCCGTATTAGCAAATGCTGGGTTCGCAAAAATAACAAAAACTTCAAAGTCAATTGCCATAATATCCACGCTGATGAGAGAAGAAAGTTCAAGGATTATTAATTGCACTTAATACTTACGAGTCACTGTTATCATCACATTGCAAATCTTTTACATGTAAGCATAGATTATAGACAGCAGATTCGCAACTCCGGCATATCCTTACGTGCTGAGTTGAACTCTCCTGACCTCTCTGCCGCAGTTTCCGGTCAATGTATATTAACGAGAAATACTTCCATTTATTTAATGTCCAAAACAACGAAAAAAACATTAATTAATATTAATTTCGGCATTGAAACGCTTTTCAAAGTCTTTCAATAGTAGAAGTGTTGGTATTATGAGTACTTTTGGTTATGCTACTGGTAATTAATTACAAAATTCAAACTTCGGTGCCGACTGTCTATGTCGTCTGCTTGCCCAATAGCAGCATAGTTATCGGACATTTTTTGATTTATGGTTCACATAGGCCTACTGAGAAAACTACGAAAGCATGTTTATAAATCAACATTCTCAAGTGAGCAGTTCTTCTGGGAAGTGTTGAGTGGCCCTTAAAAGGGCCGTTGGTTGTAGCTATAGCGTGAAATGGTTCTTAAAAGAACCGTTAAATAATTCAACGTAAATCACACAGTACATGTATACCATGCTCACTCAAGTACTGAAGGTCCTCTTCATTCAAGTTTTCATCTGGGAAGGTTGGATGAAAACAGAGAAGATGGCAATATCGATGACAGATGTATCACCTTATATAAATGTTACCGTTCTCCAACGTTATCACGATCCCTGTCTTTTTCAGTTGTTGTTCCTGGATTCAGAAGTAGCCATGAACCATAGGGTAAAAAGAGATGGCTACGAAAACGAATCAAATTTTGAAAATCGTTGCCTTCGTGTGGTTACGTGTTGCTGTCGCCAGACTTTTGTTCCTCCCCAACATCAATGTCGAAAATCGACGTTACAAGTGATGGAAACATAGACTATAGATAGGGACTGCCAACTCCCGTTAGAGCGCGTTGCGCATGTCGCGGGCCACGGGACATAAGCACTAACGATGAGAGGGCGCTGCACACGCAGAATAGAAAACTTCCGGTTTTACGGAGCGGTCGTTCCCTTCGTTTGAAGATTTGGTAAAGTAATGAGTCGAATTGCTTGGTTGTTTGGAGTTTTTAAGACTTGTAATAATAAAATGCACATACTGTTCTCTGTCATGTCATTTAAAACATTCACAAGATAATTCAGACATGTTATGACAACTATGAGTTATTAACGCCAGAAACGTCTTTGGCTGATTTTCCCGTGTTTACACTTACACAGTCGCATCAGCTGATTTTTTGTTGCAATTAGTATTGATGTTTGTTTAAATAGATTAACGCACGAATCAGCTCATAATCATAAGCACAAGTATTAACTAACAAAAATGAAATTGTAACAATGTTACACAATAAATATTTGTAATTCACGCAGCTTTGTTCAAGGGGAAGGGCCAAAGGCTAACTGGCATTGACTGTCATTTGCAAAACTTGAGTGTCAAAAAGTTGTGTGTCAAAAAATTGCTGTCACTACTATCATAGGCCAAAAGTANGTATTTAACCAGAGGTTTCTAGATTAAGGACTACAGGAATGGCAATTGGAAATAGGTAGTTTAATAAATTATAAGTTTTATAGAATTATTAAACGTGATCTTGATCGCGAGGAACATGTGAATTATTGTACATTTGCAAGGGTCCTGAACAATAACCTAATATATTTACTATACGTTATATCTGTTTAACTTGAGGGACGATTCAAAAAAAAACAGAAATGAAACAGATATTGCACTCAAAATTCTGATTAAATGCATTTGGACCCCATTGTTGATGCCGTGCATCATTTTTTGTCATTGGTTGTTGTATTTCATTTACTTGTTACCCTGTTTATTTTCTTTCTAGGTAGCAGTACACCTTTCGCCGCTGTGATTTGGTTTCTTTTAGCAAGCCGGTTCTTTCCAATGGTTACAATGGCATTTGCATAGTAGAATAGTAGCTTGACCGGCCGGCCATTGTTACGTATTAGCCTCTGTATGTTACGCGGGTTTTGGTGACTAGCGTTTCATGAGTTTACCGGCATTCGTTGACAAGATCTGTAACACGAATCATGTGTTTTCCTCGGTTGCTGGAACTTTTATATTAAGCACAGACTGTTAGCCAAACTGTTGTAAGTACTGAGTATTATGGCATAGCATGTTGTACTCGTGTGTATCTACTAGCTGAGTTTAGAGCGTACATAGTTGTTGTTGTTTGACGTATAGTTTCCTTCAGCTGCTTGTTTGGCGTATATGTTGCGCGGTACCCGGTTCATAGAATAAATAGTTACGGGTCGCAGTTAGGCAGTTGTTTGTGTACGGTAATGGTTCCCAGTTGTAGAATAGATAGTACGGGTTCCAGTTAATTATGTATTGTTAGCGAGGTAGTATTTGCCTGTCATAGAGTCATTGGCGCGAGTCTTTCTAACGCTCTGATATAGTGCTTGTTAATTACGCTTGCTTGCCGAATACTCAGACTGTGTGTGTTTTTCTTTATTGCAGATAACCACGCTTTTCCAGTTTCTACTTTCCATCGCTTGCAACTAAATAATAAAGTGCGTTATGCAAACGGCTTCTTTTAATTTATCCCTGTAGCCAGACGCGGCTACATTAGTTATAACAGTGCTGTCCTAGCACTATTGACAGTCGTGCGAATGGAAGTTCCACCAACCGACCATGAGACCGTCTCACATTCTGACGAATTACCAGGTGAGGCGGAGGAGCGCGAGGGACAACAAGTTGTCGTTGCTGCGTCTAGTGTGTATGGTGAGGACGCCTTTAGCTCTGTATCCGCTCACACCGCAAACACTGCTTTGAGTGCTGGGTCGCAGTCTTCAGTTGTTAGCGTCAGGTTGAGGAAGGCCAAGTTGCTGGCGCGTAAACAAGCCTTGGAAGCAGAGATGCTGATCAAGGAACAGCAGGCAAAACTGGAGTCGCGGATCAAGCAGCAGCAGTTGGAGCGTGAAACAAGAGCAAAAATGCGTGAGATACGAGCCAGAGAACGCGAGGCTGAGGCGAAAGCTTGTGAAGAAGAAGAATTTCTGATGTTAGAGTCGCAGGTTAAAGAAGAACAGTTGTCATTAGAAAGACGTGCGAGAGCACTGCAGATAGACACGGAACTCGCCATCGCCGATGCACACGAGAGTATTTCCCATGGACAGGAGCCGGCGTCTATTAGTTGGCCAGCGTCTTCAGTGCCGCTGGTAAGTGAACCATCCGTCGTCGTCGGTACGCCAGTGACGTCAAAGCTGCTATCATGTGACCTGCCCGTGACGGTTAGTGCATCAGCGACTTCAACGCCACCGGTTGACGAACCTACGCCGATCGTGTGTAAACAAGTGACGTCATCAGTGCCGTATTGTGGATCGTCAAAGGTTGCCGTCGAATCAGTGGACAAAGCTACACATGTGGACGTTGTGCAACAGACTGTTAATGAGCAAGGGACTCAAAATAGTTCATCTCATAATAGTTTGGTTTATAGTAATCCTACGTTAGCAAATATTCAAGTATCTACTGATAATGCTCATGTTGTGTCTGGTTGTTGCTCTATGCCTATTTTCAGTCGAGCTGCAGGTGATAGCCCAGCCGTTCGGATCTCTGCTGGGAGGAATGACGTCAAGAGTACAGGGTGTATACCTACATCTACAGAGGCCGATGCAGTTGTACTACCAGTGAGTCTCTCATCTCCGCATCCTACTATTCAGTTTGAGGGATGTGGTAAGCAGTACAGATATCCTGAGGTATGTCATAGAGAACTGTTAGATCCTACAGCTCGTGTCTTTACACCAAACGACACTTCAACAAACGCAATTCTTGCAGCTTATCAAAGTTTAGCCAGTTCGGTGTCGCTGCCGAGTATTGAGGTTCCCAAGTTTAATGGAGATGTGTTAAGTTACTCGTCTTTCCTTATGGCGTTTGACGCTAGAGTATCTGCGAGAGTATCTAACCCATCAGACTTACTTTACTATTTAGATCAACACCTGGTGGGAGAACCGAAGAATTTGATTGGAGGATGCTTGTACATGGATCCTGCACGCGGTTATACGGAAGCACGGAAACTGTTGGACATGGAATACGGCGACCACTTCAAGATAGCGAATGCTTATGTGGACAAACTTAACAAGTGGGCCAGCATCAAGAGTGAAGATGCTTCTGCTTTGCGTCGGTATGCTCATTATCTAGAAAGATGTCGGTATGCAATGATGGGTATTTCATCGCTTGAAGTCTTAAATCATCCATCTAATCTCCAAACGGCTGTACGTAAGTTACCCATGTACTTACAAAATAAATGGAGAGACAAAGCTGCATCTTATAGAAATGCAAGGTTTCGGGCATGCTTCACTGATCTAGTTGACTTTGTTTCACACGCTTCTCAGGCCGCAAGTGACCCAGTGTTTGGCAAAGATGCATTGTTCAGTTCGGGTCCTGCACATTCCGATAAAACCCGTACCACTAAGAGTGCTAATTCCTTCTCTGCCGAGGTTGGTAGGAGTGGAAAGACTGTTATGTCATGTTTGTTTTGTAGCCGAGCTCACGATATCAATAGCTGTTCCAACTTTATGGAGAAGCCGTATGAAGAAAGAAGAGCCTTCATTGCAAAAAAGCAGCTGTGTTTCGGGTGTCTTCGAGGTAACCATTTGGTGAAGGGTTGTCCTAGAAAGAAAGTTTGTGCCAGATGTTCCAAGCCTCACCCGACATGTCTTCACAACGATGGATATACGTCACGTAAGAACCGTATTGAGTCTGGAACTCAGACCGAGGGACCTAATCAGCATTCTTGTCTGATGGTTGATGATGCGATTGATAGTTGTGAGATTTTGCAATCCATACTTCCGGTTAGAATTCATCATGAATCATCAGACTCCTTTATTAACACGTACGCATTCTATGATCAGGGTAGCACTGCATGCTTTATTTCGGAGGCTCTGCTAGACCAGATTGGT